>BLKR01000854.1:209184-390776 GCA_011170035.1 Teleogryllus occipitalis | reverse complement strand
TCGCCAGGGAGCGCTATGCAATTTTTAAGCGCTGCCGCAGGGCGTGCCCGTTGCCGCCAGGGGGTGTGAGGGGGCGCCGAAGGGGCGAAAGGGGTGCGAGGAGGGTCAGATGAGGGATGGGCTGCCGCTGCGACGCCACGCCACGCCCCTCCTCCCAGGGGTGGGAGCGAAGGCGGACGCGAGTTGCGGGGACGCGCAATTTCTATTCCTAGGAGACACCCCAGGCGACCGTGTTTGTGCTTTCTTCTTCTTTGAGGGTTTCTTTGAAACAAAGTATCTTTCGGGCTGGGTGGAGTCTAGGATAAAGGAAGATATGGTTCTCAGAGTTCTAAATGCAAAAATTCCGTATATTCTGAGTGGAAAAAGCATCTCATACATGCGTTGAAAGTATTACTTTTACTAGCAATTTACTTGTTATCGAAATGTATTGCGAGACTTCATTAAATCATTATTTTAGACGGTCAGAAGAAAAAAGTCAAATATATTTTTATAAATTCAAAATGAAACATCTTCTTCCTGGATTTACGCCTTAAGGCCTGTTTCCACATCAAGAGAGTGAGTCTCTCCATTTTATTAAGGGGCGGCCAACATTTCTTCTTTCTTGAAAATGAAACATATTAAAACTTATTTGTATAAAATCGTGCAACAATAATGATTGATTTTCTCAGAGCATCTAGAGTAAATCATTTTGTCTTCGTTCCTCAACGCTATTTGCATGAATTTGTTTTTTGCCATGTTATTTCTCAGTAATTTTTCTTCAGTGATACCTCAATTAGGTTTTAGCACAAGCTATTTTATATGTTCACTGTGTTCGTAATAATTATTAGTTTCGATTTGAAACATTATTACCAGTTATTCATTTTTGTATTATCTGTAGATAACGTTCGCGCTTTAAAGAATACTCTCATCCTACTAGCAGCGATCAACAGCTTCTTTTCACAGAATGAAAAATACTGCTGGCACAGCTTTTCAGATACTTAAATATGAATTATCCTGTTGACTTGACAGACGAGAAAAAATGTTGCCGCTGCTGCTACTTGAAGCTTATAGTGAAATCTAACGGATTCTTCAACTTGTAACTGAATTATTCAAAATAATTTCTAAACATATCGCTGATAAATCACGACTCTTGTCGAAAATGTCGAATTGTCATCGTTTGCTTAGCATTTTGATCTATCGTTTGCTCTCTCGAACTGAATTCAATTATCCCTTTGTCGGTGAGGGTTCGTCGAATTTTCTTTTTAAAATATTGCGATATGATGAAATATATTCAGCAACTCCCTCGAAAGCTTTCGCCCTCCAAAATATTCAAATTACTACGAGACGAACCAAGACAAATGGCTCCGAGCCAGTGGAAACTCCTGTGCGTCTTCTGAGAAACAGACGGCAAGGTCGAGAATGGAGGAAGATTGTAAAGGGATTAGTTGAAATTGAATGGCGGCTCCATAAGAAATGAACTTGACTGGGTGCTTCCCTCCCGACGTTCTCTTTTTTCTAACGCGAGTTTTCTCCCGCTGTCGAAGACGCGAAAGGAGCAGGCAGTTTGTTTTCTCAATCCGTAATTTACATGCCGTCGTCTGTCGGATTGGTAACTAAATCTGGAGCCCTGTGAAGGGCCATTCTGAGTTATGGGTCGGTGGAGGGGCAGATGCATTGACCCTGAAGGCGAGGGCGTACATGACGAGGAAGATGGGGCGTGTGGAGTGGTGTGGAAGACTGTGGGGATGAAGAGAGTGCCTTTGGCGACGGGCGAATTTCTCAGGAGACGAGGGTGGCAGACTGAATAGCAGGTGATGGCAATGAAAGGGATTGTGAGGGTGGTAATTGCATTAACCGGGTGATTAGAACAAGAAAGTCACTTGAAATCTTACTGTAACTTTGCAGCTGCAGAGTTTGAACATTTTCAAAACTAGTTAGAATGTTAAGAATTGCTGAAGGTATCGTAATTATTAGTTTTTTGTAAATTCCATTCCAGTCGATGGAATAAAGAGGTTTCTTCAGTCATTATAGGTTATGTAACAATCGTGATATTTCACTCAACCGCAGATCTGTGTGAAAAAATCGTGCACCTTGATCTCAGGAAGTCCTGATACAGTATAAAACTATTTACTTCGCAAACATTTAGAATATTGAAAATGAAACCAGTGAACTTGTGTTAGCAAAGCTTGCAATGGTAAGTGAAGTATTTCGAGAAAAATTCGAAATATTCATTTAAATGTAGTAACAATACAATCAATTGAGCATCTAGACATACCAACAATGGAAGCAAAGATTGCTGTAAGATTGTTTTGTTTTAGTGAACACGGAATTCAATGTACCACTGATTCCTTCACTTTCTCGTTACTGTGCAAATGTATTTTGTACCTGATTGCATATTCAATATCTTTGCTGTAGGGTATATTGCTAGAAAATTAATTTCTCCTTACGAGGAAGACAATTAACCCACAGTAGGTGTCTCGTTTATAATGAATATTACAATCGTATTCTCTGAATTGTCAAATACTTAGAAAAGTTCAAATGAAGGAATTTAAGGATTCAAGATAATAACCCAAGCAAATATTTCCGAGACCATCCTTAGAATTTATTCATTATGTTGCATGAGCGATGAGACCCTCATTTCACTCAATAATTCTTCCCTCCCTTCGTCATTCCTTCATGGTATTTTGAACGTTCCCCTCTGGAGAAAATTACCAATTCGCATTTTGCTTTTATGAGACATGTAATGGTAGCAAACTTTAGAAAAAAAACATCCGGCACATCACCAAGACGTTTTCAATGAAACCTCATTGAAATTTCGATACTTCGATTCTACATCGATACTTTGATACATTAATAAAAGGTTTTTATCGATGAAAACATCGAGAAAAACATCGATGTTTAAAATATCATTGTTTTAAATATTATGAAAATTATATTATTTCGAAGTAAAATGTCCTGGTTCTGATGTAATCCACAACATGTCAATTTTAATTTACTCAAGTATATTCTACCTTATATTTGACTTTCATCTTCATTTTCTAATCAATTATCTGTGTAGTCAAGGATCAAATTGGAGTTTTACGATATTACCGTGTACAAAATAATAAAAGATGGTTATAACACTCGAAAGAGGTTGCGAATAGCAAATGGTTTCGTGCTGCCTGGGGATCGTCAGTAGTGACAGTTGTCAATGACTGTTGATTGTGAACAATCCACAAATAGTATAGATACTGGACTGGTAATTATATTTATATGATTCATTCAATATTAGAAGAAATAAAAGAGGTCATCTTCGTCAACAAACTATGTCAACATACTATGACCTCTTTTATTTCTTCTGATAAGAGCGTCAACAACACCAAATCAGAATTCCCACAATTCATTCAATATTATTTATATCACGAGATTCTTTTAAAACATCAATGTTTTTGCACAAAATATCGATCTGGAGAAAACATGGACGTTATAATATCAATGTTTCTGCTCGAAAATATGGATGTTTTAAAAACATTGATTTTTTTTGCCATCCCTAGTGACATATTGTGCTCGCACAGGAACAGTTGTTAAGCGACGCAGCATTATAGGCGGGAAGAGAAGCCGCAGCGTTGTAGGAGAGCACGGCGGATGCCGAGGCGGGTGACCGCGACGGCGATCTGCGGTGGACGAACGTTGGACGGGGGCCATAAAACACGGGATCTTGAGCTCCGCCCCCACCCTTCCCCACTCTGAGCCCTGCTTCTTAGGGCCCCACGTCTTATGCCCACCCACCCACCTCCGCGGTTAAAGAAAGCACAGGCCAACATGTTCGTTCTACGTCATTGAAATGAATTTCAGCACACTGCTTTCTTCTCAGATAGTGACTATTCTCCGATTTAATTACGGTGACTTTGGCGTTCAATCAGCTGGTTTACGGTTATCCAAATGGGAGCTTCAAAACGAAAAATTACGTTGTAACGAAGCCCTTGATTAGATAACTGAATCCAGCTGATTGTTCGTTAGAAGTCACTATATTTAAATTGGAGTATATATCATAACTCTCTTCTCAAGTAGGTGAGTTAGAGATGCAGTGATATGGATGAAAGTGCCAGCTTCTCTCGTCGGTAGTTTTACTTGGTTTCTCCGATCAATAATGGGTGTGCGCCGAAGCAGTAGCTTTGCAAATGGGCCGCGAACCGCGAGCGATCTTTTCTTCCTCATTTTTGTTCAATACTTTCTCCTCACACTCACACGCATACACACGTATTTGCACTACAGTGTCACACATTGCGGAGTTATGAATCGGAAGTTTAGTTCTTTATCCGGGATGGAGCTCCTCCGGGGGAGATACCTGGAAGCGGGTAATACGACGTGTAGATAAAAGTCATAACTCACGTTCCGGCTGGGTAGGTATACCGCCACCTTCCGGCTATAATACGCCCTACTACTGCGGGACGAAAGACCTGTTCTTGACGTGCCTTTGATCGATAAATACTAAATTTCTTATCATAAATAGATTTTCACGGAATGTCTATTTAAACCTCGTGAAATTATAACCACCACCTGGAGAACCCGCCATATTTTCAAGCATACATGACGAGTCTTGCCAAGTTTGAAAGAAAACAACTTCTGAAGCCTGTTCGCAATTATGGCTTTAATTCGTAGAGGCGGATTATAGGAGATCAAAGATGTCCGATATAGGTCTCAAATCTGAGACTCTTGTAATCGCAGTTTCCGGCTTGAGAGGCATCGGCTACGCAGGTGGCTATTTTATTAAATACATCAGAAACCTCTTTTATTTTTACTTTTATTAGTACCCATCTTTTGTACCTTTTTATAAGTACCTCAGGAAAACTGCTACCTTTTCCTGCTCACCGAAGAGACCCAGCTTTTGCAGCCGTTCCATAACTTCCATAACACGCGTACCTTTCCCCTCCGGGTAATCGCTGCTGTTTTTCGAGCGAAGGGCGCCCCCCGAATGGCCCATGATTGGCTCGGAAGATGTGAACTGTTGGGCGAAAGAGGGCGGGCAACGTGTCGTCATGGCGATAATTTGAGGAGTTATGAGGAATGCCGTGGGAGCGCGGGCGCGGGGCGGGGCGGCCCCAGGCGGTGGCAGAGGAAGACGCAGTGAGGGCGCGGAGGGGGAAGGAAAAGGGCCACAGAGGGAGCCAAGGGCGAGGGGCGGGACTCCCACGAGGCGTGCAAAGCGGAGGGAGGGCGAGCGTCCGCTGGCGAGATGCCTTCCGTCGTGTTCCATCAGTTCGTGCTCCCTTGGAGCGTCTGTACAGCTTAGCAAATGTTCTACGAGTTTTACTTTCTGGTAAGCGTTTGTAGAAAAAATAATCAATCGAAAAATCGGTTTCGACATGTTGATGGCAATATTCATTTTGGGAATCTGCGATGCAGAAGTGTTCTTCAATTACCAGTTTGCCCGTCCGTTTATCTGCATGTCCGTCTGCTCGGCTGACTGCCCGCCCGCCCGTCCGTCTGCCCGATCATCCGTCCGTCTGCCCGCACATCCGTCCATCTGCCCGCAAGTCCGTCCGTCTGCCCGCTCGCCCATCCGTCTGCCCGCTCATCCGTCTGCTCGTCCATACTACCATCAATTTGTTCCTTCGTCTCCCCACCTGCTCGCGCGGTCTTCCATGTCGTCATGTTCGGTCCATTTGACCGCGTCTTCTATCTCCAATAAATCTACAAAGTTCTTCATCCCGTTTCCTAGACGCTTGAGAACCATGTCATCAACCATAACCATGAACGGTAACCTCGTGGTAATGCATGAGGTTGCCGTACATGGTTTTATGTATTGGCAAACAGCCTTATCGGCAGGATTGTGAACATCTTCGATGCTTTAATTGGTTTGCGGCAAGTACGACAGGCCGTGCCGAATGGCCCTTTGTCAACAAATAACAGTATCGTCCACATGGTTTCTCTTCTTCCATTTCAAAACGAACAGAGCCTCCATTCGCCATCACATTTTTTGTTAATAATGATAATGCAAACATTTACCAATTCTACTAATGTATAATATTGTATTAGATGAAATATAATAAAATGTCAATACGTGCATTGACGGAAAGGCAATGTCTCTGTAAAAAACTATTGTTGCTCAGCAACCAAATCAAACTTCGCATTTAATTAATTAGTGACCATGTCAGAAATTGACTTAGAGTTGTTCATAACCTTAACGTTTCTCTACGATTACGTTCCCATTATCTGCATATTTCAGAATCAAAATATTTGTTTTATGGAATATCTTGTAATGAAACCAAATATAGTTGTTTATGCGTGCGTATATCAGTTGTGATATTCATCCGAGAACCTGCGAATTTTCGAAATGGAATACCTGGGGCTTGATGTGTTCCTGGAGTATGAATTCAAGGAAAACACACTTGTACTCAAATGCATGAATATATGCTGTCTCACGGTTACATAGTCGTGCACAAGTACGAGTGTAAATAGAGAAAACTAATATAGTAAAACGAGGACGTGCACGCAATCACACACATGTATGCAGAGTGCGTATGTAAACTGGTTTTCACTTAATGCTTGGGCACACATTCCTGTTTTCAACTAACTCTGACTGACACCTCATTTCAGAAGCAAATACATTATTCCCTCTTCCTTGGGGTTTCGTACCTAATGTTACCAGTTCTAAATATTGTGTTAAGCGATTCTATTCAGTTTCGTTTAAAAGGTGAATTACTGAGATAAAATGACAAATAGTTCGAATGACTGTCTTCGGTAAGTTGATACTGGTTGAAATTCCCAAATATTATGCTATTGTGCCACACTGCACAAGTGTAATAATAAAGGTTACTTAATTTTACTAATACTACTTTACTGAAAGCGGCAGGTAGGTCCTCTTAAGAAAGGGTAAATGCTTTATCCTTTGCTCTAATCCTTTATCATATTCGTATACACAATAACTTCCAATACAACTGGTGTCGCCTTTGTCTAATGCCGCAGCTCTGAAGACATACTATCCTCTGACCCACTTCCTGACATGACCTATTTGTATATTGAGGTACATTTTCGAATTTGACCCCACCTGAGTGCCCAGCGCTTCCGACAAATTTTTGATTTTCACATTCTCTGCAACGGACCGATATAAACACTGCCTCAGTTATATGGGACGCTGAGATTTATAGTGGCGTAAGTGCTTCTAGTTTCCAGTTTATGTACGTTTCCAGAACAGAACGTGTTTGGGTTTAAGCACATAAACACTTCAAATTCTGTTGATTTGGAGTAGTTAACGTAAAAAGTTCTGATGAGTGTTTCATATAAAGCGTGAAGAAGAATATAAGAATCTAAATAAACAGAAGCCTGGTAACGCTAATTAATTTTTGATTTTCGCATTCCCTGCAAGGGGCCGACATAAACACGGCCTCAGTTATATGGGACGCTCAGATTTATAGTGGCGTAAGAGCTTTTAGTTCCCAGTGCCACTGTGAATGCAGCGCTACAGTTCTTGTGCCACTGTGAATCATAGACACCCCTCCCCCGTATCTAATCGTTTCTTGTGTCGTTCCTGACTCAATTTGGTCTGTGATCATGACGGAATGTTTCGAGGATTTAATTTCAACGGGCATGCAGCCAGGTTTGGTTTACATACGTTCAAAAATTACTTAACAGTACAATATTTCCCTTCTGCACAAGTGAACTAATCCCATTTGAAACACGTGTGCTCCCAGTCGTTCAGGGCGCGTGTGTGTGGCGCGTCGGCGGTGGGCCAGCGTTCTCCGCCGTCGTCGCCACCGCCAGCGCCGGGAATCTCAGCGGCGCATTGGGCGTTTAAAGCTTAAAGGCGAGCCTTTCCGCCACTCTCGACCGACGGGTGAGGGGCGGAGCGGCGCGGCGCGGTTCCGACGAGGAGAGACAGATAGGAAGGGCGCGGGGAGGTAGGGGAGGGGACGCGAGCGACCGATTGGTTGGTTGGTTGGTTGTGATTCCGGGCGCGTCAACTACAAAAGCATGCACTACACTTACTACTGTAAGTGTATTGCATGTTTTGTTCCGCGGGATGTGGCTGTGATCTTCCCCCGCTGGATGACGAGATCCGGCGCCGATGTACCGTCGGCTAGCGGGGTTTCCCACAACCAGGTATCTCCCATCAGCGTGGCACCGCCCCAGCCGGGATAAGTTCTAAACTCTCGACCGATTTTCCGACATGTGTAGTAGGGTAGTGCATGTTAGAGAAGTGTGTGTAAGTAAAGGATGAGGATGGGACAAGGAAGAGGAAGGAACGATCGCGCGCGGTCCGTGCCCCGTTTGTTAGGGTACTGCTCCGACATTCGCCTGTTGTAGATCGGAGAAACCACGGAAAACTACGGATCAGAGCAGCCGGCCTCTAGAATTCTTCTCGAGACAGCGACTGAATTCGACGTAGTTGACAATCTAGTGTCGGGACTCGAACCCAGGATAGAGGTGAGCGGCCGAGAAACGCAGGGCGCGGCAGGACGAAGCGGGGAGGGAAGAGTGGTAGATAAGGGCGGGGAAGCGAAGGGCGTAGAGTCGCCCGCGGGAAGACGATGTATGTGGCAGGGAGGTGGAGAGAATGGCGAGAAAGCGCGGAGCGTAAAGGCAAAGCTCGAGGAGGCACGCGACGGTGCGGGGAATAGCGGCAAGGCGCGTAGCGGGGAAGAGAGGCGCGGAATAAGGCGAGGAAGCGGGAAGGAGTTGAAGAGCGAGTAAACTACGCGAAGTGCGACTCGGGGATGCACAGGGCGGGGAGACATAAGGCGGGGAGGCATAGGGTGGGGAGATAAAGGGCGGGGAGGCATAGTGCGGGAAGGCGAAGTGCGGAGAGGGATGGGGCGGGGAGGTGAAGAGCGGGAAAACTAGGCGAGGTGCGAGTCGGGGAGGGCTAAGGTGGGAGGTAAAGAACGGAGAGGAATGGAGCGGGCTGGCGAAGAGCGAGAAAAGTACGCGAGGTGCGAGTCGGGGAGGCATAGGGTGGGAGGTAAAAAACGGAGAGGGATGGAGCGGAGAGGCGAGGAGCGGAAAGGAGCGCAGTTGGGTGGTGCGGCGCGGGGCGGGGAGGCAAAGGGCAGGGCGGCGCGGATAGTACCGGGAAGGTGAGGCGCAGATCGGGGAAGTGTGGGGCAAAGGGGCGCGGAGGGGAGAGACGAAGCGAGGCGGGGAGCTAGAGGGAGAGGGAGTTTGCGTGCAGCGGACAGGCTCCGAGAGTGAGGGGAGGGCGCGGGGCAAGGAGATATCGGAAATGTCTGTGCATGCTACTGCTCCGTCGCCGGAAAGCTCGTCGCTGCAAAGCTCATTCGCGCGTGCGAGAGTTGGATTTACCGAGAAGCACGTCGGCTGGCAGAACGATGAACATATGACAATTTCTAAACATAATGTGCGGTAAACTACACTTTCGGAAGTCTTCACTGTCCAGGGAAATATGGATACTCATAGGCGAAAGCCTGATAGGTTTCGCCTTTTATACTACGGTATGTTATGGGTGTAATTGCAGAACACATTATTAATTGCATGAGAATTGAATGTTAGTTGCAGAATGTTTAATTAAAACAAAATATCACGAAAATTCATTAATGAATTCAACTCGTATGGTACTGATATCTGGTTTTAATATATTTAACGTCCGCTCTCTCTATTTTTTAAAAATTTATTTATTTATTTTTTACTGTTCAACTCAGTGCAAAATACTTACGAGTGAGCCATTATTCAAAACCAAACTCATTTTCCTTTCTGAAGTTTGTAATGATACGCTTGCGTTGACATCGCGAGAAAAACAGTTCTCGATGTGTTTACCTGTTCCGCCCACAAAGCCTGCCGCCACTGTAGACGGTAGAGTCCCAGCGACCCTTGTCCCCTTGGTGCTCTCGTTTCTCATTTAAATTAGGCCCGAGCCCTCCAAAAGACCCGGATCGCTCACGATGCTCTCGCCTCGTCGACAAATAGCTCTGCGATGAATCCTTGCGGAACCCCTGCGGGAGTCGGACTCTGCTTACGCACCGCTTGAAAGCTTACGGACTCTGCTTACGCACCGCTTGAAACTGAGCGGCGATTCGATCTCTTCGGAGGCAGCCACGTGGAGAAGCCAGCGTTGCTCGCGGTGCGAATGACTCGACCTCCGATTCCCAGGTGGTCTTTGAACTGTCGATGCGGTTTGGTGCAAATAAGGTGATGCGACTCCGCAGACACGCAAGTTGATTCTTCCTCCAAGAGCTCGTTTTTATGCGGATTTTTTTTCTTAGAAATGGACACCGATTATACTAACGGGAATCCGAATGTTCATGGTACGGTAAACCAGTAAAATCTCTTGAAAGCTGCAGTGTGTCTCATGAATAGTGGATATCTGAATATCTGGAATGTGAAGAGTTGTTGAATATTTCGAGTTACCATTTACTACGTATATGCGAATTAGGAGGTGAAATATAAAACACAAGACATCAAGAAGTTATTGGTAAGGTTCTAGTGTCAAGCTTCCACTGTTTTTATCATTTTGAATGAATAGAATTTGCAACTACCTTATGGTCGCAGTTCAGATTTTTGGTTTGGTACAGGGCTTCTCTTAGTCACATTTTACATCTTAACTAACATACATTAAAAAACATACATTTTAAAGTCTCCTTCGTGTAAGGTCCCTCTCTAACACAAAGGTCTTGCACTTCTCTTCCACTGGATGCTAAAAAAAGTAAGAACAAAAAAGTTAACATTATTATTTCAAAACTAAATTAAATATGCTTTGACCGTGGAAAAGCTTTTTGATCTAGCAAATCCGTTGCTGCACGTAGTCTACATCCCACGCAGCTGGCATTGCTGTATCTCTCTTCTCTCCCCTACCCCTCTGTTCCCTTCACCCACCCACCCCACCTGCCGGGGGCAGCAAAGCGACCTGTGACCGCAGCAGGTGCACGGGGTCTCTGCCAGATAAGCTCTGGCGGCATATTCAAAACGGCGCGGGCCGCCTGATAAATTTGTAATTAGGGAGTTATGTTGCAGATAATTCCTCTGGAAAAAGGGCGGGCGAGCGGCGGCGGCGCGGAGGCCTGTTGCCGCCTCGCCGCGGGCAATTTGAATGCTATAAAGGGCCGCGATAAACCCCGACGTGACGGTAGCGACTGACAGCGGCGGAATGCCGTGTATTTATGGCTTGTAAACGGCGCGGTTAGCGCCGGGAGGGTGGCGGCCCTGGCCCCCTACGCGTCGGGGGTCCCCCGCCGCCGCCGCCGCCGCTTCCTCCGCGGGGGAACACAATGGGTGCGGGGAAGCCATCATTTACTGATTGATTACATAAAGGGCACGATAAGGCCCCCTCCCTGGGCGATATGGCCTGCCCCCGCGGCCACTCAGTCAGCCGGACGGCTTCCTGATAATTACGTCATTCTTCAGCGGAGGCGGCGGGGGCGGAGGGGGCGGAGGCGTCGGAGGCGGCGAGGGCGAGGGGCAGTGGGGGCGGCAGCGGAGGCGGCGACGGGCTGGTGGCGAGGGCGGGGGCGGCGGCGGGGGCGGGGCGGCGGGGGCGAGGGCGTGCGATCGCTCCCCGAGGTGTCGCCCCCCCATCGCCCCCGCGACAGACCCCCCTCCCACCTCCCAACCCCCGTCACCTTTCCCTGTCCCCCCTCTAGGTCTCGCCGACTTCCTTCCACGGCTCTCTACCGACTCCTACGCAAGCAGCTCGTTTCATATGTTTGTTCACTTCATCTCGCCTTTCAGATGAAACAGATTTTGTTCCGACGTCTTTCAACAATCTATTTTTAGCCACTCACTTACCTATTTCCTCAACTTCCTCATGAACGTTTCCGCAAGACACACACAAGTCTTTGAAATTCTGATTTTCATTTTTTCTATTCTCTTTCTTCTCCTGTGTCCTACGTAATCACTGCGTATTAAGTACCTTCTCCCCTTCATGTCTTGTTACATCCTCGCTTCATCATTACCTTCAGCGAAGACACGTTTTCTTCCCTTCGCTTGTCTCCTCTCTCGGAAAATTTCTGTCATCTTGGCTTCTCGTTCACCAATCGCAACACCACACCTGCTCGGTGTTCTCGTAAATTCATTGGACACTCGAGGTCTTTTATTAAGCGTCTCTACCGTTCCCTGGTCAAGAAAATATCAGAAAATTTTATCTGCAGTTAGCCAGGAGGTATGAAGACAAATGTGTAATTCAAATCAATAGAATCATTACTGAAAATTAAACACTAATATTCTTTCATGAGACAAGGCCGGTAGATCAATGAATTATCATATAGAAACCTTAACAGGAGGTATGAATATTATTTATAGAAATTAGGTTTACTATAAATTTTAACCTAGTGTGAATACTGAAAGGGTAAATACTATCATATGTTAATTATATACATCAATCAATTAATAGTGTAATTTTATGCAGCCCTTGCCGTATATTTCCTCGACTAAAACGTACTTGAAAAAAATGTTTTGTATCGCTTTTTGTGATCAAAGCACGAAAAGGAGAGCGATGCCGGGCTGCTGAGAGAGCGTCGGCGGCCGCTGTGGGGAGTGCAACGCTGGGGTTAACGCTCGTAAATCGAGGGCTAAGCGTCTGGAGGTTTCGGTCTCGCCCCGCACTTCCCTCTTCTCCGGTGGAGATCGAAATCGGGACCCGGAGCGGTAGCTCAGTGTATCAACTGATGTCACTGCAGCGCCTCTGACCGGGAGGTCCTAGGTTCCCACTCCCCACGGCGGCAGGATTTTCGACACTAGCTTTTCAGCTAGGTTCAATTCAGTCGCTATCTGGAGGAGAATTCTAGCATCCGGGTGCTCTGACCGGTAGTTTTCCGTGGTTTCTCCGATCAACACCAGGCGAATGCCGGAGCAGTACCCTACCAAACCGGCCACGGACCGCGCGCGATCTGACCTTCCTCTTCCTTGTCCTATTCTCTCCCCTGACACACACACACTTACACTAACATGCACTACACTACCACATAGCCCGGGAGACCGGTCGGGAGCTTAGAGCTTGTCCCGGCTGGGGCGGTGCCCCGCTGGTGTAAAAGTCCTGGTTAGGGGGAAACCCCACTAGCCGGCGGTAGGTCGGCGCCGGATCTCGCCATCCGGCAGGGGAAGATCACCGCAATATCCCGAGAAAAAACATGCACTACACTAACGGGACTAATGACCATAGCAGTTGACGCGCCCGGAAACACGAAAAATCAATCAATCAATCGAAATCGGGTGCGAGCGGCGGGCGCGGACGGCGAAATTGATTCAGGCACCGGGCAGAGCAACAACGGGCGCGCACCCCCCTCCCCCGACATTGATACTTACAACATTCTCAACAAGGTATCGAGATGATGTGGTTGTGTGTTTTATAATATTCCACATTGCTCTAGTTTTGTTACTGGCGTTCAAAATACCCTCATATTTTTCATTATTTTTGACTGAACTAATACGTTCCTTAAAATTCTTTTGTTTTCTCGGAAGTAGATATGACACACCGGATGGTACGCCGTGATGTTTAGAAATAAAGTGAAGCGTGCGTTTGTTTTTGCAGGTTCTATTTCTATTTCATCCAAGTATTATTTGTCTGTGAAATGTTTAATTTTATCCTTTTAAGAGGAAAGCACGGGTTAAAGTGAAATGAAAGCTTTGAGATAAATAAATTATATTTTTCATTTGTGTCGACAGCGTTATAAACTGCGTAGCATGATTCCTTCAGCAGGCAGTCTGTAAATAATTTTATGTTAACTTTAGTGAATGCTCTGCGTCTGTGTGTATTATTTGTGTCAGTGTTCATGTTATTAGTAATTGTGAGATTTTGTGCATCGTGGTCACTGTAACCTAGATTATTCGTTATTTATTATTTTGTATCTAGTTGTTAAGGTCGCCGTTGCCCCCATGAAGTTGGTCTCACCCCCCCCCAAAACAAATATTTGTTTTTGATGGTTCTTTTTTAACAGAAGCTGCTATAAATTTTCGAAACGGTCAAACAATGGACAAAAGAATTGTATGTGAAAGATTTTTCTAGCGCATTTTTTGAAGTGCGCCAAAATTCGATTAAGGGGGCGCAAATTCACGGAGATGATACTTAAGTGGATATGAAGTTAAGTCTCTGCTGCACGTTTAGCGCTGTCACACAAATATGTGCTCTTAATTTTTGCCCCAAGCCCTTGCAGTCTACCAAATCTAAGTTTATTTTTTTCTTTAAAAATTAAAATTAACAAAATGGCATCGCAGGCATAGAATTTGCGTCCCTGTCAGGATACTTCATATTAGGGTTGTTATTTGTTTTACCGAGTATACTCTAAAAAACGCCCCTGTGAGTGGCTCGCATGACTCTTGCCGTGTCTGCTATTCTGTAGATACGCGACTGCATGCATGCACTTCTGATACGCGTTGCAAACATTCAAAATCAAAATTATAGTCCTGAGCAGTAACTGAACATGTCAATAACTTGATGCCCTCCTCCGCAGTACTGCTAGCTCCATCTTGCAATTTATAGCCTAAACACTGAGATGACATGATTCTTTTCTTCATAGCACAATTTGCCTTGACTTAAAGAACTTTCCAAAATAAAAAAATGCATTTTTGTCTTGTTCCCTTTCTCCTCATGCAGAGTCCATTGCATATGAATGACTTTCATCAGTATAGAAAATTACTAAAAGCTGTACTTTTTTAATAGAACATTGTCTTCATGGGGAGGGAATGAAGTACCATGAGTGACCCCTGGGGTGCACCATTTAATAGAAGTCTTCCGCCGTCCGCGCGGGGCAGAATGGAGCGGCAACCCCCAAGACATTGATTATTCTGTAGAGATTTCCATTCCTACTATTCCAAATAGTTCGACTTATCATTTCCTTTTCAATCTTGTTTTAAATCAATTTTTAACGTATTATAAAATCATTATTAAGTATTGTGGCAGCGTGTTGGAATATTGGTGTCTTCAATATTGATGAGGCGTTGCGTACAGCACTCAAAACGCTGTGTAATTCTTGTATTGTGAAGCGTACTAAACACTAAGTCTTTGACAGTTGCCGCGACAGTATGCCAGGCGTATTCGTTCAACTTAACATTGACAAGCAACGCCCAAAATCACCTGCAATGGATTTAAAAGGTAACGTTTATACTTGAGTTCCATCATTCACCTTCTATTTGAAGCAAATTACGAAGAGTTCACCTGAATAAAAACACGAAAAGTTGTGGAATGTGATTTTAATTGATAATGTGCCATAAAAACTTAATAACTAATGTTACTGTATTGTTTGATTGTCGTTAATGTATTGTAAATCCCATCAAGCTGCTATTTATCTGAACCTGACAATCACCTGAAGAATAATTAATGCACTAAACAACGTTTTCTACCCCCAAGCACTAAAAAGGTCTTCTCTAGAATAAACTGCTGCATAAATTATTTATCTCATTGCGCAGAACACGCTGTGCGTTTGCACGCGCGTGTTTTTTAACACCCGAAGTTATTTATTGTGTATTACCCTCCGCGTCCCAGTTGAGCCTCAAGCTTTGCTCAGATGAAACATTTCTAACAACTCTCAGTGAGTACTAATCCGAACGGAACATCTGATTGTTTTAATGGACAACAAAGCGGATACTCCTGAAATATTTGTTGGTTCCAATATTAATCTTGGTGATTTTGTCACCCGACAACGAATTTATCAAAAATTGCTTAACGCCTGTTGCCCCACTCCGAGAATTTGGTACTCCAGGGCCCCGGAATAATAGCCTCATGTGTAAGGTGGATCACGCGATAGGTGGAATATTTTATGGTAATTTCATGAAGGTCAGTGTTCGAGCTTCACCAGTATGTGAATGAAGGCTTCTGCAATGGAAGTTAGTAAATCGTTCATTATCTCTTCTAAATACAATTGATTGTTAGAAACTCACAATTATTATCTGAATTCCTCGAAGTTATCGTGTTATCTCATTCTTCTCTACAAAGTGAAAATACAGAATGAGCTAAATGGTATTAGATTTATTGACTTATTAAAAAATATATTCGAAACTGAAAAAGTGCTTATAACATTTTCTTTCACGAAGACATATCATGTAAAAAAATTAGATTTTTTTTCAACTATATCTTCTTGGTACTTCAGAAATTCAATTTCGCAATCAACTGGCCTCTTAAAATCAAACATTGATTGATTTATTCTAATTTCAGCACCTAAAAATGTAGTATTTTTTATTTTAGATTCGGAGAAAATGGATTAGAAATCTTGCAAGGCTTGTCTACACAGTCGTAACAGGCTCCTGAGATTCCTGTTCGACGTTATTTAGGAAGTTAAAAGCCGAGACGGCGAAATATACGGTGACGTAGTTGGCGATAGCCATGAAAACATGCTGCTTTCAGGTCGAAAAATGTGCCTCCGGTCCGAACAACTTGCCAGATTTGTCGGTCACCGCGCCAATTTACGATCCAGCAACCAAGGCGCGCGCCGTGGAAGAGAGACTAGTTTGCGTTGCTAGGAAACCTATGTTAGTGCGACATCCGATACAATTTGGATTACGATCTCTCTGAGTTTCTGTATTATAAACGCCCTATTATAACAACCAAGCTTGCTTTGAAGTGAAAAGGATTCATGTTACAATTTGGAAAGAGATAAATGCTCTTGAATACAGAACAAAGGATAGTAAATATGGTACGGGAGTTGTAAAAGTGCTGTGAAGATAATAATTTATACCCATTTTACGCATTGTAACAAGTTTTCTCGGACAGGGTTACTGTGTAGTAAGTAAGGTTATATAGAACAGGGTTACTTTGTAGCTCGAAAATCGAAATCAGATATATAATATTTACAATTATTGTGATTGACTTCATTAGCAGCTTCTAATTATTATCTGTAAAGTCTTCAAATCTTATTGTCGAACGGTCTAGACATCATTGTAGGTATCAAGCAGAAAAAAATGTATTATTTGATGTGAATATATTTTTGTTCTTATTTATACGCTCGCACAATAAGTCGATTTTTTAGATAAATGAAATTCACTTCATACTAATGTTCACAATGGAAGCAAATATCTACTGTTGAAAAAAACTGTATTATCCGTTAAATTATATTCGTCCACGAATAAGAAAGATTCTTTTATGAACATTACTTGTCTACGCATCTCAAAAAAGCTGATTTTAAAGGATCGTTGCAGTCGCCAATTGCCAGTGCAGTCGCTCATCTTGGAAATCATTGTCAACTTTGTCAAGAGATTTTGGTTGAAATTCGATCATGTATGTTATTATCAAAATAATGGTATGAAAGACAGCAGAAATAATTCAACTTTATTCATTTAAATATCAGAATCACCCGATTATTCTAAAATGATCCAGGAATGTATAATGCGTGTCTTGTAAAGGTTGTATTGTAGAAGTCACTTGTGCAACATGCAACCCTTACACAATTTAAAACATGAAAAGTTGGAAGCAGGTCATTTAGAACTAAAAGTCAAAGTAGCAGCAGGTGAGAAAATGAGAGCTCATACGGCGGCAGTGGGAGTTGCAGCGGTGAATGTGACATCGCCGACAGGACTGACTATCGGCTCTGATGTAATCGCACGCAGGGTATTTCATATCGGAGATCAATTGTAGTTCAAAGGTACTTGCTCATCACCAAGAGCTAAATGGTGGGAGGACCTGGTTAAAGGTCAGATTCTGACATTTCACCGCTCGGACTGGGACTGAGATTGTAAAATTCCCTCTCGGTCTCGATGGAATTTGTGGGGGACAAATCGAGTTAATGACACTTTCATTCGGGGTCTTCCCGTGTACCTTGACTCTCGTTTCACCATTATTTTATTTCATTAATTAATACTTCATTAATGCAATCGGGTGTCAGTGCACTTTCAGGATTAAGAGATTCTCAATATGTATGTGTATATGTTGTAATTAGTCCTACAGGGAATTCAAAAACGGAATAGATTGAGATCTCGATGTGACTTAAGGATCTGGAAGTCGGCGCCGGATCTCGCCATTCAGCGGAGCATTATCACCGCCACCTCCCGAGCAAAAACCATGTCCTACTCTTAGGAGACTAACGACGTTAGCAGTTCACGCGCCCGGAATCACTAGTGCTCAATCAATCAATATTTGTTCGACACTAGCTATTCAGCTAGGTCGAATTCAGTCGCTGTCTGGAGGAGAATTCTAGCGGCCGGCTGCTCTGATCGGTAGTTTTCCGTGGTTTCTCAACACCAGCCGAATGCCGGAGCAGTACCCTACCAAACGGGCCACGGACCGCGCGCGATCTGTCCTTCCTCTTCCTTGTCCCATTCTCTCCCCTTACACACACACACTTACCCTAACACGCACTATACAACCACATATTCCGGGAGACCTGTCGGAAGCTTAGAGGTTGTCCCGGCTGGGGCGACGCCCCACTGGTGGGAGAGTCCTGGTTAGGGGGAAACCCCACTAGCCGACGGTAGGTCGGCGCCGGATCTCGCCATCCAGCGGGGGAAGATCACCGCCATCTCCCGAGAAAAACATGCACTACACTTACGGGACTAATGACCAAAGTAGTTGACGCGCCCACAAACACGAAAAAATCAATCAATCAATCAATATTTGTATTTGACCACCGTAAGCGCTGCCATCGTTGTTGCTGCGTTTCTTCCAGCTCCAATCGGCTTGGGACTTCCCAATGCGCCGATCCACGCGGGACGCCACACGACGGTCGCGTGGGCGCTGGCATTCGGCGCGAGGTCCTCCTCGCCCTCCCACTATCCTCCCCGCCTATCCCCGCCCCGCCCCGCCCCGCCCTGCCCGTCCTTTTCCGTAGTTTACAGCGACGTCCCGCGGCGCGCGCTCGACTCGGCTCGTATTTCTCCTGGCGTATCTCTCTCCCTCCGACCGCCCCGGAGGTGTTGTTCCCCGCCCCGCCCCGCCCCGCCCCGCCCCGCCCCTCCGCGCCGCCGAATTATAGTGCGTGCACTAAATTGCCACGCGGAGGCGAAACGCGTGTTTTTAAATCCGCTCAATTATGGACGTAATAGTTGTTGCCGAGCCCACCCTAAGCACACTCGGGTCGTCCCTCCGTTTACCTGCCGACGATCCGCAGTCGCTCCTTCTGAAATCTATAACCCGCTGTTGGAGCGAAGAGGCGGCATGGGGCGCCGGTGGCGACAGCTTGAGTGGAAGAAACTCGAGCACGTCTTGGACGACGAGGGCTCGCGTCAATCTATTCGGTCCCTACTCGAGCCCCATCCGCTCTCTCCCCTGGATAAAGAACAAATGGTCCATGCGCTGCAACTCCGGCACAACTTTAAAAAAATATGGATTTTTTGTGTTGACCGTTTTTTTTAACATTGTTTAATAATTTTGTATCTAAACGTTTAATGAGACATTTAGTCATTCTTACTTTTTAATCCGTTAACGTGTGATTCTTGCGAAAAATTCAAGGACGTTAATCTAAAAGCTTTTGTTCTAAACGAATGCACTAGCTGCGTTTAGCTTAGAGGCAGTACTGCAACTGACTCTGGTAGTTTTCCGTGGTTTCTCTTATCAATACCGGGCGAATGCTGGAGCAGTACCGTAACAAACGGACCACGGACCGCGCGCGATCTTTCCTCCCCCTTTCTTGCTCTACCCTCTCCCCTTCTTACACACACTTACACTTGAACTCTGCAGCGAATTTGATTGGGAGGTCATAGGGTTCGAGTCCCAACGATGGCGTATGTTTGATACAACCTGTGTAGCTAGTAGGTCGATATTCACCCACTATCTGGAGGAGAATTCCAATGGATATGTGCTCTGATCGGTAGTTTTCCGTGGTTTCTCTTATCAATACCTGGCGAATGCCGGAGCAGTACCTAACAAACGGGCCACGGACCGCGCGCTATCTTTCCTCTTCTTTCTTGTACTACCCTCTCCCCTACTTACACACATATTTACCTGCACAACACTATCATACATTTCTGGAGCGTAGATCTTTGTATGGGGTAGTGCCCATCCGGGGGAAATACCTAGAGGGGGAAACCTCGCACGTCGCCATGTAGGTTGGCGCCGGATCTCACGTTCTGATGAAGAACATCGCCACATCCGAGGATATAACATACACTACACTTGTAGGGCTAAGGATCTAAGTAGTTAGGGCATCCGAAACCACTAAGCAAAACTTAATTTTTCCAGTAGTACCTGCATTACATCTTGTCACATAATACGGAAGATGATGTTGACAAAACATCGAAGATAATTTATTTCATTCTGGGTATTCTCCCAAAAATTGCATTATTAATGATAACATTGGTGGAATATGCTGTTTTTTAAATAAAGTTCATTTACGTATTTTTGCGATAATTCCAATGACCAATTTGTGTTTTAAATGAAACGCTTGCATTTTCAAGTATTTACTTCAGCTTTGATGTGATTAAATTACTATTTGCCCATAAAATGTACTATATTTTTTATTCCAATCTCATATCTGTCTCTACTATAAAATGCAAATTAAATATTTTAATTTAAACAGAGACAAACATTTAATTTGAAATCGTTTGTAAACATGCGATGGCAAACTATTTAAACGTGAATTTTTCTGTTCAATCTGAACATTCATGAAATAGAGAGAGACTTCTGGCTATCCAGATCTTTTTATATATGACGGAAAGAAACCTGAGTAATACATCCTGTTATTTGTTGGATGTCCTTCCAAAGTTACACCAATAGGAACTTGATTACACCAAGAGAAATGTCCGTTGATTTCCCGCATGTCAGTAACTTTTGAAGTAGATATTTCTCGCAGCCGATGTAGGATATGCCTGTTAGGGAGTAGCCTTTTTGTTCAGGTGTAGATGCGAGTCTCCAGATTCCGGCGGGTGATTTAGTAACAGGGCCTGATAGCGGGCATAATTCACTGTCCTCTTAGTCAACATTTCTCCCCGGCAGCGGTGCCTTACTGGCCGCCCTTGATTCACGACCCGACGCGCCCCGTTCGGGGCTCTCGCGCGATTGGGCGGGGGCGGTGAGGGCGATGAGGGCGGTGGGGGCGGTGGGGGCGGTGGGACGCGTAATTGAGCTCGCCCGCGGCCGCATAGGCGGTGATGGCTTCTGCTCCGGTTGCGGAGGCGGTGACAGTGGTGGCGGTGATGATAAAAGGAAGATAACGGTGATGTGAGGTTGCTGAGTTGACCGCCGTTACAGGTTCGCTGATGTTCACCAACAATACGGCAATCAGTAGTGTTAGTCTTGATGGATGTGATCCGGGGAAATCGGAATCGAATAACTTCGTACTCATATGAAAGACATGCAGAGGCGGTGATAACAGCTCCAGTTAAGGAGATGGTGACAGCGTGTGTGGGGGGGAGAGGGATGTTTGAGTGGTAGTTATAGTATAGTCGTGGTCAATGCGATACGTGAAAATGAAAATTAAGTAATAATACATTACTAGCATCTAGATATTTTGCAGAAATTCGTTTGTTTTCTAGAGAATGTGCGTATGTTTAATGAAGCAATTATGTTACAATAACTATAAATGAAAACAATTATAGACTTAAATTTCAGTGTGAAAACTTTTCTTTTGTGTCAAGCTTAGTTGGAGATTCAAAAGATAACTACAGTGTTCTCCTATTTATATTCATTTACGGTTTAAAAACGTTTTCTATGAAGTAAAATAATGTACAAGAAATTGGTATGACGTGTGATACTGTGGTACAAGAAGTGTTCCAACGACACAAACTTATTGATCTCG
The DNA here is from genome assembly GCA_011170035.1 of Teleogryllus occipitalis. Classification (NCBI taxonomy): domain Eukaryota; kingdom Metazoa; phylum Arthropoda; class Insecta; order Orthoptera; family Gryllidae; genus Teleogryllus; species Teleogryllus occipitalis. The sequence goes on along the minus strand of BLKR01000854.1, from coordinate 369,210 downwards.
CCCGCGGACGCGCGGGCGGTGATGGCTGCTGCTCCGGTTGCGAAGGCGGTGACAGTGGTGGCGGTGATGCTAAAAGGGAAATAACGGTAAATGTGGAATTGCTGAGATGACCATGGTTACAGGGTTCACTGAAATTTACCATCGATAGGGCAAGCACTACTGGCGGTAATGATGGATGTGATCCGGAGAAATCTGAATCAAATACCTTCGTACTCGACGTACAGAAACGGTGATGGCAGCTCCAGTTACGGAGATGGTGACAGTGTGTGTGTGGGAGGGGTGAGTGGTTGCTGAGAGTTAGTGATGAAACAATGAAAATTAGCAGCTCTGAGAAAAGCAATAGTGTTATAGTAGTGGCTGTTGTGATACGGGAAAGTGAGAATGAAGTAATAATACATTTCTAGTATCAAGGTATTTTGCAGAACTTCATGTTTTCTTGAGGACGTTCTTATGTTTAAGGAAACGGGTTTGTCACAGTAAAGCTGTAAGTAAAAATATTGATTTTAATCTTAATCTTAGTATTATAGTCTTAATATTGATAGTAATCTTAATTTCATAATAAAAACTTTTCTTGTATATTTATCTTAGTTGGTGATTCAAAAGATAACTGCTGTGTTCGTCTGCTTCTATTCACTTACGGTTTAAAGACATTTACTTTGAAGTAAAAAAATGTGCAAATAATTGGAATGTCATGTGAAGCAAGGTGTGTTGTAAAGCCACAAACGTATTCTTTTCAGTTCATAAGATATCTACCGGCGGGAGCAATAAATTAAAGTATCGTGGTTCCAACGTAATAAATTCTTGGTTTTATCGTCTGTTGTGACACATCATTGAATTATTTTTTAACACCCAATAAAAAGGATACAAAATAATAAAGTGACCAGCAAGTGAACCCTGATAAAATAGAATGCATTTCAAAGAAGTTTATATTTTATCTTTTCAATTTACTTTGTAAAAGGATGTAATTCTATAATAAAACAATTTTCTGGCAGCTACACATCACGAAAACATTTATGAAGCCGGGGAAATTCTTATATTTCCCTGAATGAGTTTTAAAGCTTTTGAAAAAAGTGTTAACCTGCTTTGTCTTTAACCTGCCGATTTTAGACGTAACCATTTGCCGTGATTCATAAAAGGATTAATCTAATCTACGTGCCTTGATCACCGCGTCGCGAGTAAAACAACAAGATCAGTCTTTAAAACGGTGGTTACCCGACAAGGACAAGGGATACAAGATGAAAGAACTATGTTGCACATCTGTTTCAGCAATAATCTTTTTATGCCCGGCCAACTTCAGACATCCTCCATAACGTTGCAGGCCGTGTTGTGAAAACTTGGCTGGAAGTTTGTTTAAAAAGAACAAGGACTCCAACTCCTGCAGGCGAGGTCCCCTGGGACGGGCGCTGCGTGTCCGGCGCGGGAGAGGCCGAAAGTTGCCCTTCGGGCCGCGATGTGCCCTGACCGACATGCGCCCTGCGCCCTGCGAGCAAGATGGCGACATTTGTTTCCGAATCGCAGGCCCGGAGACGGTGCTGCGTTGTCTCTATTATCTCCCACGCCCGCCCGCCCTACGTTTTAAGATTTCCCCCACCCCCAGCTCATCGCCCCTTGTCTAACTCCAGCACCAGTGCTGTGCCTTCTGTGCACCGTCCTCCCACTTCTTCGGTGCTATTCTACAGCGTCCTCCCGTCGCCTACCCCGTTCACTGTTTGCATTGCCCACATGTCCAATGATCCTCTGCTACACTGTCCATTCTCTGCTCAACCCTGTTCATCCGCGTCCCCCCCCCCGTGTTGTGTTGTCCACCCCACTCTCGTTCATTACCCCTTCTCTAGCGTCGCTCGTTCACCACTTCCATCCTCTACTTGTGGTTCGCCACGTTTCATCTATCTCCGGTTCCGTCCCTCGTTTTTCGATCCTTGTTCACAGTTCTCGTACATCGTCCCTTATCCTCCGCCTTTAGTACACCGCTACCCATCCACCGTCACTCGTTCATTCTCGGCCCACAACCTGTCCAACATCCTTCCTTCATCTCCAGCCAACGTTTCCGTCCATCGCCCTTGACCACCAGCCTCGATCACCACCCTCGTCCACCACCCTCGTCCATCGCCCTCGTCCACCAATCTCGTCCACCACCCTCGTCCACCACTCTCGTCCACCACACTCGTCCACCATACTCGTCCACCACCCTCGTCCACCACACTCGTCCACCACCCTCAATCATTGTCCTCTTCCACCACCCTCGTCCACCACTCTCGTCCACCACCCTCGTCCATCGCCCTCGTCCACCACCCTCGTCACCACGCTCGTCCGCCACACTCGTCCACCACACTCGATCATTGTCCTCTTCCACCACCCTCGTCCACTACTTTCGTGCGCCACCCTCGTCCACCACCCTCGTCCACCACTCTCGTCCACCACACTCGTCCACCATACTCGTCCACTACCCTCGTCCATCACCCTCGTCCACCACACTCGTCCACCACACTCGTCCACCACACTCGTCCACCACACTCGTCCACCACCCTCGTCCACCACCCTCTTCCATTCCTCTTTTTTCCCTCCCCGATCTCTGTCCTTCGTCCACCGCCTCCAAACCTTGCACTGCTCCTCCGCCTCTCATCCACCGCCTCTCGTCCATCACCTCCGCTTCCCCACTGCACGTCCACCGCCTTCGCAACGCCTGAGCCCTGCCATTCTGCCATCCCGCTTGCCTGCCTCCTCCACAGCCTGGCTGCGGCGCATTCCTCTACAGCTCCCCCTGCTCCCATAATTACGCCCCTATCCAACTTCTCGTCTCTTCGCCGTCTCGGGCCTCGTGAAACGCTTCCCATTTCTCCTGCATAACCGCCGCCTCCGCCGCTCCTCCCGTCCGAAATGCGTCGTACAACTCATCCATCGCCCATATTCTCACCAACCCCGTCTCCACGTCCTTCCTCTGAAGCTTCTTGTAGAACTTCCGCTCCTCGACCTCTCTCCCGCCCGGTGGCCCGCCTCCCACTGCAGGGGAGACACTTTAGCATTCTTGGAGCGTCGAGGTCCAGACCGGAACTCCGTACTGCGTCCCCCCTCCCCTTTCTCCGCTCCGCGCCTCGGCCAGCACGCGCCGTCGACCCGCCTCTTTGTTTCTTGTCGACTTTGCTGGGAAGTGGGACAGTAATAAAGTACTGTAATGGAAGGCGAAATCCTATCGTTCGTTGGAAACTTTTGGAATTTTTGTAGCACTTTAGGGGTTTTGTGACACGATCTCTTTTAAGCAACGTTGTCGGTCACACTCTCAGGAACTCTCAGAACGAAAACTATGATGTAAATTCCTGAAATATCCGCCGTATCGTGAGTAATGATATTTTTACCTCCTTGCGGGAATGTATTTAAAATGGTGGAAATGCGTATTTTCAAGTACTGTGTTCATTATATAGACACGTATACTCGTACATTGGCATGACAGCCTACCCATCATTTCAGACATATGAATTTACATTAGTGTAGAAAATTTGATACAGAATAATTATATCACGTAGGAAATATTTAATAAAGGTTTTTATATTTTTATTTATTTATACCCCATTTATCGAACAGGTAACATAATACTAATAATAAATGATGCTACTAAATGTAAAACTTGTTACTAGAAATAATATGATTTTACGAATTTAATTACTATTTCTATCCTCATGTGGATCCTTTATGTACTTTCAACAATAATTGAATTACGTACCAGGCGAGTAACACGTTAGGGAGAATATTGCTGAAAATTTCGTTTGCATAATATTCGTTCCGTGGCAAAACATTCTCGTTAATTTCAGGTATTGTTTTCAACGTGTTAACCCTTCATTAAAAACTGGGCGAAATATTGTTTGTTATTTGTCTTCCACAAGAATAAACAACGCATTTCCTTTAAAACTGAAGTTGGAGAAGAATGTTTCGTGTATTCAAATGTAATGAGTTAATGTAATAGAAAATTCTTCGCCAGAATGACATCCCGCATCGCAAAATTCCATTAACACATATCAGCTAACATTTTTCCGTGCTGTTAATATGCATCACCGTGCTAAAATCCACGCAGTGTTTATCGAACAATTATCTATTATTATTCATATGTTCATTTCTGCGGCATTAAAGCGACGAGTGTATCCTTAATTAGGGATATCTGGATTCCAAAATTAAAGAGAATTGCCCTATAACCGAGCACACTTTTCTGGCTAAGCGGCCCTCATAATATTCATATAATACTTAACTCCCTAAACATTACGGTACAACGCCGCAATTTACTTGTTTCCCGAAATTAAAACTAGCTCCCCCCCAGCCATTAGAGAGCGGCTCGCATCGCGTTTACTGCCCTCGACCCCGCCGCCATCGGCCCTGAGCGCTGTCGCCGGCGCTGCCATCTCCACCGCTACGCGCTGCCATCGCCATCGCCGTCGCCACGCCCGCCGCTGCGCTATAAGGGCGCCCCTTTCTTTCCTGCTTCTTTGTGTCGTGCCAGTTTATACCCGCTTTTACGACTGTAGCAGTCCGCCACCTCCCATTGTGACACCGCTATCATCTCAGCCATTCTCCTCAGGACGCCAATAATAATAATAATAATAATAATAATAATAATAATAATAATAATAATAATAATAATAATAATAATAATAATAATAATAATAATAATAATAATAATAATAATAATGGAATTGTTGTATTTCTTCCTGCTGATGCTAATCTAATGATGTAGATAGATGGCTTGTTTCAAGTAGTTTTGGACCAAATAGGATCAATCTTACGTAGATACCATGAATTAAGACTTTTGTATTTTATATAGTTATTATCAGCTCAATGTTTCGCAAATTTAGCATGTGCCTTTTCAAGAGCAATATAGATATTGAACAAACGGTTGACAAAAACATAAACAATACATTTTTAAGTAATATAATAATAATAATAATAATAATAATAATAATAATAATAATAATGCAGATAGATGGAAAGTTTTAAGAAGGTTTAGACCATACAGGAAAAATATTAAAATCACTACATTCAATTTGGTCCTTACATCAGTGTGTAACATATTACGTGATGAAATGTCCTTCAATACATTGATGGTGTCGTCCAACTTGAAGGTTAAAATAACTTACGTGCCAGTTGTGACATGCAGTACAAGACTAGATAGTTAAGGAATGGAAGTGCAAAGATTATAATAAAGTCACGGCATCATGGAGTGAACAGTGGGATTGGCAAACGTAATTAAAGATATTGGTTTATTAGTAACGTCTAATAAATTTGATTAATATTCTGTACGTCACTTTTGGTGTTCATAGCATCATGTGTGTCCGAGTGGACGTTACTTCCTCTACCAACAGCCTCAGGCCTTGAAACAGCCTGCCCCCCTCCTCTGCGGGGAGGAGAACAGTCCGCGGAGCGAGGAAGCCCTCTGAAAGCATTGAATGTCCCGACGGCGGGGGCGGGGGTGGGGGTGGCGTCAGGACGACGCCAGCTGGAATTATCGCGGCCACCATACGCGGGGGGTTGATCGCCTTTGCCAGTCATTTCTCCCATGAATGATGGGATTGGACGCCGGAGGGATGGAAGCGGACCGCGGGCGATTCGGCCACTAAGTTCGGGTGGGTTAGTCGACGCGGGAGAGGGGACGGTGCGAGAAGGAAAGTGGGCCTGTGTTTAAATTAAATACGAGATCTGTCCTCATAGCCGGGTACTAGAGGGCGGATGGGAAGAGGAAAAGTAAATAAAATGTGTGATGTTTGAAGAGGAGCTGAAATGCTGCTGGATACGTTAAAATTATAATAGAATGAATACCAATGGGGTTAAGGGGGAAAACTGCTTCTTCATTTGTAGTTACTTTATGTACTTTTCGTTTTCCTGTTCAATTTTATTCTGCAATGTTCTCTCGCAACAGTAGTGAAATATTTCCTGTGTAATCGCGCTAATGAGTTTTTAACGGAATTTTTCGGAACTGAGCTGCCGTCTCTTAGAAACCCGTTGTATAGCAAAGTAAGAGATGAATAAAATAAAGTTAATCGTCGAAGGACACTCATAGACGAAGTGTAAAAAATCGAAACGCATTAAGTAAATAAGCATGGAACGGGTATTGCAGCAGTAAAGAGAGAAAGTAAAATGAATCATTCAATTATTCGAAGAAATGTGTTTTCGCGAAAGATCTGGCGTTCCGCTGATTCCAGATCAGATGAGCTCGCAAATGTGTTGGTGTCAAATGTATGGTCGAATATGCGTCCTATTGGAATGTACAGGGTAACCGGATGTCTGAAAAAAGCCCTAGTAAAAAATAAGGAAATACAGTCGACTCCAATCATAGTGAACTTCTGGGGACGAACATTTTTGGTTCACTATATCCGATGATGTCAAAATTAAACAAAATTTCTCCATAACGACTGATTTTATTAATATAGAGATATAGCAAAAACATTAAAAGCACGAGCTGGAAATTTTAAAATATCTTTTTTTGACCTTAAAAAAATATTTTCAATTGTTTGCTTCGTGCATCTTTCATTAGTAATTTCTCTAGATACTTTTCCAAAGTTCATGCTCTCTCCATACTTGATTCTGCATTGTCTTCACTGTCTAACAATCGTACTGCAGTCTTGACACCTTTCGATGCCACTCGCACCGTTGGAACACCGTCCTACTCTCCGAAATCCCTTTTACTCGCCTATAATTTCCAGGACGTTGTATTTCCCACGTTTACTATAGCCGAGATTCAGGTTCACTACAACCAAATCATAAGCTTGTTGGTAATGTAAGTGAAACGGGACCAATGACTTAAGTTCACTATAACCGAGGGTTCACTACATCAGAGTTGACCATAACTGGAGTCGACTGTATTATCCAATTAATCGCGTTTAAATTTGAAGGATCGAACGACGGAAGATGGAGTGGTGTGAGCGACGGGATTTGATCCGCGCGGGAAATGACAAGAGCGGGTGCGGAGGAACGCCGGCCAGGGCTGAAAGCGGGCGAGCCGCCGCGAGAGGACGCAGGAGCGAGGGGAGTGGGAAGTGGGCGTAACTCTCCGTGGGGGGGCGCTCGAAGCGAGAAGCTCTGGAAGATCCGCGCGCGGATCGGGGCTTTGCGGCAGATCCGCTCGCCGGCGCAGCAGGCGGCCCTGGAAACAAAAGAAACACGCGCGCCACACGCCCACCGCGGCGGCAGCGCGACGTCTGTGGGCGGAACGTGTGCACAACTGCCCTCCCGCCTCTCACCTCTCCTTTATTTATATATATATATATATATATATATATATATATATATATATATATATATATATATATATATATATGGCAAGGGCCTACCGTGCTAAAGTACGTGATTTTATACATAGTAGGCCCTTGCCAACAGAAGATGAACAAGTCGAGTTTTAAATATAGAAAATGAGTAGCTATAAAAAATGCAGCTCACGCATCAAGAACGAAACTATATCATTTGGTTAAATAAAACCCGAAAGGAGCTAATGGAAGGTTTGGTAATTGGCGTTTTAGTCGGGGGATGGGGATTATGTTTTTCAAGTTCAAAGTGAAGTATAGATGGAATAATATTAATTTTGCGATAGAATTTTTCTGAAATTTGTAGAAATAAGTATTGAATGGGAAGTAAATTTGTATATTTAAAATAAACCAAGGTTTAATAATAGTTCTTAGATATGTATTTTGAAAATTTTGTATTTTATTAATGTTTCTTTTAGACGCTTATCCCCACATTGGACATGAATAATATATTACAGACCGAATCATTGCTTTATAAATGTGTAATTCAGTCAGTATACTTAATGAAGAAAATGTTTAACGAGAGGAAGAAGATGATGCCATCGTTTATTAGCTAACAAAATTCTATGTGCAATATTATTTCGCCAATGAAGCCTTCTGTCAATTAATACTCCTAAATATTGTATTGGTTTGCCTTTCGGTTGTGTGTTTATTTAAAGAAACACAGTTTAATTTTTTGAAAGAATCTTACACCAGCATCTTTCTTAAGAGCAATAATTCGCATCATAGATGAAAGTACCACAAAGAACCAAGCACTAAACTCAATTTTTTGGAATAATGGCATTTCGAATCGAAACAAGAAATGAATAATCGAGGCTCTTCTGAAAAGTAAAGTAATTTATGGTTCCAAAATACGGGTATTAAATTATCAGTGAAAATATCTTTGTCAACAAATGAAGACCAAAGAGTTATTAAGGTTAGTTCTCCAAGTGAATGAAAAAAAACAGGAATTTTAACTTTACGTAATTGTTGAATTTTTAAATGTGATGTATGAACCTATATTTTCATACACTTCTCATGTTTGATAGCAAATTAGCACTCGTTCCGAACGATGCAAAATTGGGCGAACGTAAAAAATGAGCAAAACCCCAACCGTTCTCAAGAAACGCGCGCCATTCGTCTTGTTTAGCGAATTACTTCCTTAGCTTTGCAGTAAGGCAATTTCATCCATTTCCGTCTCCAACTATCGACTGCGGCAATCGATTCGATGTGCCGCGACGCGGAAATAACGACGTCGAAAGTTCCAAGTCAACTATCCCGAGGCCTCGCCGACCCTCTGTCTCGCGCCCTCGCCTTTCCCTCCCCTTGGAACACTCGGGCTCCTCCGCACGTTGGAAAGGAAGATGCAAAACGAAGGACAAAATTATTTTTTCGTTATTTGCGTTGGTAAATACGCCCTTAGACCGTTAGCAACCAACCATCTAAACAACGCTTTAAGAGCGCGCCCATGGCAACGGCTAATAAAATGCGTAATACGGACAATAATCAGCATAATCCATGCTGATGCTGATGATGATTATGAACCAATATTTTTTCCATCTCTACTCTTTGTGGTTATTGTAATAAAGCCACACCTTTCTTCGCCATTTTCGTGTGAAAGATGCTTTTAAGCATTATTACGAGTCATCACGGTGCGAAACAGTCTTTCTTGGATAATGCCATCACGTGTTTCAGATGACTTTAGAGAATACGTAATTTTACGTACGCTCAGCGCTAAATGATAGCTCACATTTTTTATAGATGAAAACAGTCGCTGTACAGAATAAAACATTTCATCTTTGACCTCTACAAAGGACGAAACAGTTCTCTTGCAATGTGACAAACTTAGGGAAGTTTAAGAAGCTGGGAGATCAAAACTTACTCAATATTGGAATTCATATTTCACAAGAACTCTTAAGGTTTCGATGGTGCGGGGCGTATTACACTACAACGCCGTGTATTTTTTAAACCGTACTATCTTCGCGCCATACTTGGTAACGTGTAGAGGGAAGAAGCCATTCTTTAATCACGCATGTGTGGGCGAGAAGAAGGTCGTTGCGTCGCGCATGACGCACTTCAGTTATATTTTGCCTCGTATGCGGAGTAACCGTAGTAACCAGAAGGCAAAACAAACAAACGAAAACACAGCTAAACAAACGGGCTCACCTCTAATAAGGAAGTAGAGCTAGAGCCTTAGAGCTTGTCCCGGCTGGAGCGGTGCCCCGCTGGTGGGAGAGTCCTGGTTAGGGGGAAACCCCGCTAGCCGACGGTAGGTCGGCGCCGGATCTCGCCATTCAGCGGGGGAAGATCACCGCCATCTCCCGGGGGGAAACATGCACTACACTTACGGGACTAATGACCTCATAAGTTGACATTTCGGAATCACTAACAACCAACCAACCTAATAAGGAGCTTGAACTATTGCACTAATCCAACCTTAGATCGTCTACTATCTAAGTTTAGCGTGTACGGTTATGAGTAAAATAATGTAAGCTGTGCACGTGGTTACGCCTTTTCTATTTCCTAGGATTCAGCTTTCGCAAGACATTTCACGTATTCTACTGCGTATGTGTGTGCATAAAGAGTTTAATCGCATTTTTGCCCGCATTTTTTCTGCATCCGACCCTCTGCGCTCCACAAACGTCCTCTGATCCTCCCGCGCCAACTTTCTTCCTTCACCGCCTAAGTTGTGACCCCGTGGGGAATGTTCAGCTTATATTCGCAGAATTACGCGTAGTTAAGAAGGAATACGTTTTTAGCGACGAGTAGATGACGCCGGCATTAAAGTCTTACAGACGCAGAGGACGATGAAGTTTCTTCCGTCCTCCCTCCCTCCCTCCCTTCCTTCCTTCCTCCCTTCCATCTGGGAGGAGGGGAGCGTGAAACTGTCGGTAAGCCTCCAGCTGAAGGTTGCCCGAGGCCTTCCGGAGGAATATGAAGTTAGTCGCAAGTTTGTAGTCTAATTAGAGAGGCATTTTTCGTTTAGGCTGGCGACTGGTCGTCTATCACGCGTGAGGTTGCGGTATAGGAGAGTCGCTCTGACGTGAGTCTTGTGTTTCGCCAGGCGGAATTTATAAATTAAAGCAACGGTTCTTATGAGGTCACCTCACTTCAAAAGTATCACAAGTGAGTCTTGTGTTTTGCGAGGCAGAATTTATAAATTAAAGCAAGGGTTCTTACGAGATCACCCCACTTCAGAAGTATCACAAGTTGCGTCTGGCCTGCTGGCTGAGTAGTGGGATTCTGGTGTCGTTTGGAGGTTTGAAGTGGGAGAATCTGAGACTTTTGAACTGAAAGGCCAAGAGTGGAGTGCCTCTCTCAGGTCGTCATTTTGAATGATTTATGTCAGTTTTAGAACTACTCTGAGAACGTAAAGAGTTGCTTCTGCGTGGGGACCAGGTTGCGCAGAAACAAGTTATGTTTATTCACCGATTCAAGTCGTAGCCACTTAGAAATAAATGTATTTTCCTCATTTGCATCTCCGCTGCACATTTCTTATCAGCAAGAATACGAGGGCAGTTCATCCTGCATCAAATAGCGGGGCACGTATTGACAGCAATCTAACTGGTAAATTATTGAATAGGGAGATGGCGGTGATCTTCTCCCATCAGATGGTGAGATCGAGCGCCGACCTGCACGACGGATTTTCCCATCCAGGTATCTCCCACCGTTGGATACCTACCCAGTCGGGACAAGCTTTAAGTTCCCGATTGGTCTCCTGTCATGTAAGGTCGTGTAGTGCATGCAAATGTAAGTATGTGTAAGGAAAAATGTGAGGATAGAACTAGTAAGAGGAAGGAAAGATAGCTCCCGGTTCGTGGCCCGTTCTTTAGAATACTACTCCGTCATTCGCCTACGTTTTCTCCTGATCGGTGAAACCACAGAAAGCTCCAGATTAGAGAAGCCCGCTGATAGAAATCTCTAGGCAACGGCTGAACTCAGTCTAGCTATGTAGCTTGTGTCGAAAATCTGCCACCGTTGGTGCTCGAACGCTAGGACCTCCCGGTCAGAGGCACAGCAGTGACATGAGTCGATGCCCTGAGCCACCTCAGTCGGTGCCAATTACAAGCATGCGCTAAAAGGTGCAGAACTCCTGCCAAGGGTCCTACCGAAGTGGCTGCGCTGTACGAGCAACTCCCCCCCCCCACTCCCAGACTTCCGAGAATTTTCTCGGGCACGCTCCTTAGACCCCGCGCGCACAAATGAAAACGAAATGATGAGCGTTTTTATCCCTTGCGCTTTTTCTGAAAGGGTCTTCCCATGTATCCAAACAAATTTAAGAGACTGGGCACGAAAGGGCCCCACCCGCCTCTTCCCTGCGCAAGGTTGCGTGAGCGGCTCATCTCCAGACGAAGCACGAGATGCTTAAATAAAGAAGTATTTCAGGTAAAGGAATTAAATGATTCCTAGTCCGAGGAAGCTCGCCGACGTCTTCCTTTGCTTCGCTGGGTTTCTTAGCGAGTGGGTTTTATGTGTAGCTTCCCCTTGATGCCGTGTTAGCAGCCTCTGCCCTGATAGCCTGCTCTTGAATGCAGCACGAGACTTTTCCTTTGGTTTTATACTAGCCACTTGACTGTAAGAGCAGCAGTTCGTCTTTTATGCTGTATCGCTAACTTGCAGATGTTTGCCATTTACCTCTTTGCTGGATTCCCTAATTATCGTGTCGTTAAAGCGCTCAGGCTTTAGAACACGAACACTTCTGTGACACATTTCAGAAGCCAACTAACTTTATTGGTTATTACCTCGGCTACTTTGCTAGTACTCCAGAATGTGGGGGTTTAAAGGAAAAGTCAAGTTTCGTGTAAAGATGAAGAGACATAAAAAGCGAACACAAAATAATTGGGCTTGAAAATTTTATTTTTCGGTAATGTGCACTTAACGCTGATCTTATATCACGCTTCTGTGGCTGTGCGAAATGGAGTTAATCAATGTAAATTTTTAACGGCAGTAAATAAATCAAAAAAATAACATACGATGATCAGTCTTTTCCAGTACATTCATATCAAGTAATTCTTATTTATACGAATTGTTCCAAACTCATATATTAAACGGTAAAAAAATTGATTCTATACGTGTGAAAACAATCTATTCAACAAGCAAGAATGTTTCCTTATATAAGTAATCTAATCTAAATAAACATCCTATGATATATTAGTTTGTCAGGATACGCAGTTGATAAATATTTCAAAGCTTTATTTATGCATTACTCATTCCGCCCTGTATCAAGAGAGCAAACGAATTGGTGGTTAAATCTTCTTCATAACTTTAGGACAAAATTCTCAAGAAATTTGTCTTGATTTTCATTCCCTTTCATCGAAGTGAAATAATCCACTGCCAATTGTTTCCTTATTAATTGAAGAATCAGAAAATTAATTTTCTCGGAAATTAATAAAATATGCTTTCTTCTCCGCCCACGATACTTCTAAAACTTTATTGTTAATTTCGATTGAAGACTAATGAATTATTCTAATTAAAATTTGGCTTTGACTTAAAGTTGTTTTTAATTTCCTTCATCCCCAGGATGTAATTATATTTTACGCTTCTCGACGTTAAATTCTGCAAGTTGGTCCCTGAGGAAGTCTGAAAAGTTAATTTCGTTCTCTGGGGACACTGGCGTGTCTCCTACAAAACTATTCCGGAGGTAAAATTTCAGCCACTGTCATTCATATTCATCCGATCTCTTTATTTATTCTGGTACTTTTCAAATGGATAAAATTAAAGGGTTGATCTGACTTAAACATTCACCTACCGTTGATTTGTCATGTGTAATTAACTCTGTAGTAGTGCTTCGAGGAGCGAATACTCAGGGTAGGTCTCCGAAAGTGGAGGGCGAGAGACAATTTTTTTGACAAAATATTTATCGTATAATATTTTACCGTATTGTAATGTTCTTCATCGTTTTTATCACTGCAAATTTATGCTCTGGTATACTAATGTACGTTAATATTATTCAGTTCATTATAAGTAAACATTGTTCAGTTGGTTATAAGTAATAAGAATTAATTGTAACGTATGTTTAGAATTGATTTGTAACACAATTTCTCATTCTCAATATTGAATTGAGGATTTATTAGTGTTGTGTTTTCACGGCCCTGAAAACGAGAGTATATTTCCCTTAGTGAACCATAATAGTTTTCCTTTAATCTGGCAATCTCTCGTGTTCATTTCTTCGGTTGGTTCAGTTGTCATAGAGATTAAATTACCGCAAGTTATCACATACCAAAGAATTTCTGGATCGCACCTGTTGCATCTTTTCTCCTCTCGCTTTCCCTCCTTGTGCATTTTGTAACGATTTCAGGTTCCACTGCAATAATCCTTAGTCAAGCAACCTCCCCAGAACTTCCTTAAATATTTACATAAAACGACTGTCAAGCAAGCGCACGCGGGAAAGCTAACATGCATGGCAATGTGTGTATGGAACCGTGGAGCCAACGTGGCCCCTGTAACAAGCTTCGGTAAATACTGGCTCTTTTATTGCGAGAAGTAAGTATAATCAAGATGAGGGGTTCTCGTTTCGTTTCACACAAACCGCCGCCTGAAAAGACTTTACGACTTCTCGGCCGCGAAGTCCTGCTCTGGGGTTACGAAGCCGCTAAACGGGGCCACGGGAAACACCAGCCTCCCATTCTGCGGGCCAATGGCCCGGCGCTCTCCGACTACATTGCCAAACACTGCGGAGTTTTCTGTTCCAGCGGTGTCGTCCCGACTTTTTCTGTTTTCTCTGCGACTTGCTCTTCGGTTTTGTAGCGTCTTTTACCCGAGGATGCGTTGTCTTGTCTCTATACTCCTTTTTGTTCTTCTGTGAGCGGCAGTGTCAATATTGCTTCTCGTGCTTTTTCGCTTTCCCCACGACTGTGATATAAATAAATGCTTTCCGTATCTGTAGTCACTTCCTATACCTGAATATTCGTATTTTCATCTTTTATTCTTAAATATTTTCTCTTTTACTTCAAAAAACCTTCGTCACTTTTAACTGTAATAACGTAACAATCATTTATTCACATTCAGGTGTTTCGATTGATTTCGTCTGCCGTTTCGATTGATCATACTTTCGTGTCTTAAAGCCACATCCACAAAACTATTTAACCATATTTTTACTTTTGAGCGTCGTTCCTCAAGTTCTTTACATTTTTCGCCTAGTATACATCTTCACGTACGTGATGACGAGAGTCTTAGGTTTTATCGATGTCGGTGTGCATCGAGTTTCTCTTGTTCCTCTTGATACGTACTCCCGCTTCATCACCCAAACACGTCAATGCGTATCTCCTTAAACGTTATATTTTCTTTATCTACTCCACTTTTCGTATGATCTAATCTTTTTTTAATTTTCGCCACTTCTTCAGATCTTCCTTCCACACTGGACTCACGTAACATTTTGCCACCTTGTATTTCATCCACCGCGATCCTTTTCGGTTCTTTTCATTTTCTTGATCAACCTTTCTCGCCTTATTTTAATCTTCTTTTCACGTTCTCGCAACCTTCTCTTAATCTAATTTTCACGTCCGTCATCGCGAAATCGTCGCCAAATACCTCGGCATTTCGATTGATTGATTGATTACTATGGATTCCGAGCGCGTCAACGTCTAAGGTCATTATTCCCGTAAGGGTAGTGCACGTTTCTCGCTATCTATGTGGCGGGGATCTTCCCGTGCTCGATGGCGGGATCCGGCGCCGACCTACTGTCGGCTAGCGGGGTTTTCCGCAACCAGATATCTCCTATTATCAGGACACCGCCCTACACGGGACAAGCTCTAAGCTCCCGACCGGTCTCCCAGCATGTGTGGTAGTGTGCGGCATGAAATGTAAGTGCATGTAAGGGATAGGGTAGGTCAAGGAACGGGAAGGAAAGATCTCACGTGATCTGCCGCCTGTTTGGTAGGGTTCTACTCCGGCATTCACCTGGTGTTGATCGGAGAAACCACGGAAAACTACCGATGAGGGTAGCCGGACGCTGGAATTCGACCTAGAACTCGACCTAGCTATCTACCTAGTGTTTTTGACGGGACTCAAATCCCAGACCCTTCCAGGCAAAGGCACTGTTGTGACCCCGAGTCACCTTGCCCAGTCTACATTTCGACGTTCACATCGCTCCAACCATCCTTGCAACCATTTTATACCTCACGACCTCCTCTTCAAACATACCGGGAGTGGTAGCTCGGTGCATCAACTGATGTCACTGCAGCGCCTCTGACCGGGAGGTCCTAGGTTCCCACTCCCTACGGCGACAGGATTTTCGACACTAGCTTTTCAGCTAGATCGAATTCCATCCCTGTCTGGAGGAGAATTCTAGCGGCCGGCTGCTCTGTTTTCCGTAGTTTCTCCGATCAACACCAAGCGAATGCCGGAGCAGTACCCTTCCAAATGGGCCACGGACCGCGCGCGATCTTTCCTTCCTCTTCCTTGTCCTGTCCTGTCCTGTCCTGTCATCTCCCTTCACACACACACTTACACTAACATGCACTACACTACCACATATTCCGGGAGACCGGTCGGAAGCTTAGAGCTTGTCTCGGCTGGGGCGGTGCCCCGTTGGTGAGAGAGTCTTGGTTAGGGGGAAATCCCACTAGCCGACGTTAGGTCGGCGCCGGATCTCGCCATCCAGCGGGGGAAGATCACGGCCATTTTCCTAGAAAAGACATGCACTACACTAACGGGACTTATGACCAAAGCAATTGACGTGCCCGTAAACACGAAAAAATTAATCAATCCTCTTCATATACGCTTCACTCCCGTCATTTTCCCTCAACATTTCATCCCTCAACATTTTCTCCCCTGAATCTCCTTGGCATCGCGACATTCTCTATCCCTTCAACCTTTCCCTTTCCTACCTTTCTCTTCCGTCCCGCGCCCCGCCCCCGCCCCCGGCGGCTCGCAGTCTCTCGCCCGGCGCGAAGGGGCTTCTCGGCGTCGCCCCCGCCAGTTTAAGCCCCGCCAGTAAAAGGAAGGCGTAATTGCTTCAAATGATTCCCGGGGGCGGCGCTACGGGCGGCGGCGGTCGCCCGGCGCGAACAAACAGCGACAGCGCGGTTGCCCATCGCCCACCGCAAACCACCACCACCACGCTGAAGCACCGGCGAGGCGGTAGCAGCGGTAGTAACGCGGGGGTGGCGGAGGTGGCGGCGGTGACGTTGGCGGTGGTGATGGCGGGGGTGGTGGCGGTGGCGGGGGAGGCGGCGGTGGTAGTAGTAGTGGTGGTGGGGGCGGTGATGGCCGCTGCATCGGTGGCGGTCGCTGCGGCGGTGGTGGCGGCGGCGGAGGTGGCAGCGGCGGTAACAGCGGCTGCTGCTGCGGTGGTGGCGGTAACAGCAGTGGCGATTGCGGTGTCAGTAGTTGCGGCAGCGGCGGTGGCGCTGCAGCGGTGGCTGCGGCGGTGGAGTCGGTGGCGGAGGCGGTGGCAGCGATGGCGGCAGCGGTGGCTACGGAGGTGGAGGTGATGGCGGTGGCGGTGACGGTGGCGGTGGCGGTGGCGGCAGCGATGGCGGCAGCGGTGACTGCGGCGGTGGAGGCGGTGGCGGCGGCGGTGGTAACAGAGGCGGTGGCGGTGGCGGTGGCGGTGGTGGTGGCGATGGCGGCAGCGGTAGTGGTGGCGGTGACGGTGGCGGCGGCGGCGGCGGCGGCGGCGGCGGCGGCGGCGGCGGCGGCGGCGGCGGCGGCGGCGGCGGCGGCGGCGGCGGCGGCGGCGGCGGCGGTGGCTGCTACTGCGATGGTAGCGGCGGCGGCGGCGACGGTTGTGGTGGTGGCGTTGGCTGGCTCCATTTGCCCGAAGTGCGCGCGCGCTAACACGCGGGCGAAAATGCGGGCGTGACGGCGAGAAGCAGGGAGGAAAAACGCGGCGCCGTAAAGGGTTTTATTCGGCGTCGCCGTGGCTGTCGTCGTGGTCGGCCGGCGCGAGGGGGCGCTGAACCCGACGCACAATCCTGCTGATGCTGCGGGGCATCTGCGGCTGGAGACCGCCCGCCCGCGAGCCACTCGGGCTGCTGCGGGGGCGTTAGGAACTGCGCTCGCTGCGGGGTTAAGGCCCATTCACAATGCAATCACAAACATAAGCATCGCTGCGGGGTTAAGGCCCATTCACAATGCAATCACAAACATAAGCATAACACACAGACAATAGACATTAACACAACCGAAGAGTTGGCGTATTCACAATGTCGAACATAAACACAGGCAAAATAAGAGTTTCTATTGGCTATGAGACGCAGCACACGAATCGACACGATCGACTTCGATACTCGATTTTGAGTTAACGAACTGTGATTGGCTCATTCCTTATGTCTGACATAAGCATAGCACAGAAGCTTGAAGCTTGCAAGCTCTTAAGTTAACGTCTTACGTGTTATGCTTATGCGAACGCATTGTGAATGAGTCCACTTGTAGACGTAGTCCTAACTTTTATGTTAACGCTATGCTTATGCTTATGTTTGCATTGTGAATGGGCCATTAGATGCTCATTATGTTCTTTTGTGGAATTGTCCGTGGGCGTTCTTGGTCCGGTAGAAGTACAGGTTTCGTAAAACTGTGTGTAATTTTATTTAATAGGTCGTATGAACGGTGATGTAATAGAGAGAGAAATTGTAAAAAGTTGACGTGAATTGCAGAACACAGTAAATGAATGACTATGGGTGTGACGAGATACAACGGATTAATATACGGGCCGTTCATAGTGGAATCTATCGTAAACATATCACGACGACCCTCTGTGAAATAAATTAGTGAAATAAATTTTCCGTGAACTGTTTGTAAAATTTCAGCTCTGAATTCAATGACAAAAACATTTTCATTTGAACTTTTGAATTTTCAAAAAAATTAAAGATATATTTTTTTCGAACTTCTCACGTCTGTTTCATTAGGAGATTTTCAAGTGAAAGTTGAAGAATTATGTTACATACAAGTTCTAACATTATACCATTTCAATAAGTTTCTAATTATTTAAAACATTAGTGCTGTTGTAATAAGAGCATTAGACTGTTGTAATAACAGTGTTAGTTAATAATGAATTAAGTATCTCGTTTACATTTTCATGTATTGTCTCTATTTTCATGCATTGAATCTATTGCAACATCCTTAAAACAATTTGTAAAACATTTGAGCTGTTTCTTTCTGTTACCAAATAATTCTCTCGTATTTTTTAATCCATTTTTCTTGAGTATTCAAGCTTTAACAAATTTAAATGTCCCCAAATTAAATATCACCACATTGAAAACTCAAGAATCTTACACACCTTATTTATAATTTTATTTATCTTTTTTAAAATGTATTTATTGAGGCTGCTGATTTATTGTAACTGCTTGGTCGTACAGCGACCACGTGATTTTCAACATTGGGGTAACTGTTAGGGGAACGCAGAAGAACACCATGAACATATACAAACATCCATACCCGGGGCAGAATTCGAATTCCGCGCCCCGTCGAGACAAAGGTAATTACGGCCCTTCAGCCTTAGCGACCTCAGCTATCCAGGCCGGCTTCATTTATCTTTAAAGACGTATAAAACATAGTTAAAACGTTGATGAATAACGTCCGTATTAGCAAACACAAAGTCTGTCGTTATCCTTAAAGTTCGGACGTCAAAAGCATGTTGTAAATTTTTACCTCGTATTTCGCCATCTCTATCGATTTGAAAACACTTGTCTTTCGTCACTCAACCTTCACGTTACCTGATTCCCGGAGGCAGCTTTTTTAATAGCCGCCCACTTCCCCTGCGACGTGTTTGATGAAGCGGCGACTCCGGGCTGTCGCGCTCTCTTTTGCGTGTGAGTGTCACATCACCCTCGTCGGCCCCCGACGTGCACATGCCCAAAAGCAATGGCTCGGATCAGGGCCGCCACCACACCGCAGTTCACTCTCAACGCGTGGAACTCGCCCCGACAGCCACATCGCCCCCTGTCGTTCCCCTGTCGTTCTCCTGTCGTAGTCCTGTAGCCTGCGTGGCTGATCACTTAATTTTCACCCATCACCCATAACTCACGCAGCTTATCAAGGACTTCAGAAAATATTTTAGGGGACGCTATCAAAATTTACAGGAAACAATGTTTTAATTGAATGTATTCGTAGTAATCTTTCACCATGGGGATCTGGGTTCGACTCCGAGACAATCTCATGTGAAATTTGTTCCGACAGAACGAGCTTGATTTCTTCACAGGGGCTAGTCCAACCTCTGGGAAGTGTCCTAAACCCAACTACTATCTTAATTCCTTCCCATATGAAAAAACAAAGTTGTCATCTAACTTCTTTAAATATTCTCTTATGATACCAAGTATATTTATATAGCGATCCCCAAGGATTGCTCACTATCGATGTGTTACTACTATTATTCATAATAATAAATATTTCATTTTTTAAATATATTCAGTGAGTATATTTTAATTTATAAACCCTAAAAATAAATAAACTCTTTAAATGAAAACAAAATATCAAAAGGAAACTTTTATAAATTAAATGAGAAGCCACTTTCTAAGCCAGTTTTACAGCGCGAGGCCCCTTATTTGTGCGATCTCTTGCCGCCACGATTCCAATCCGCTTTCGATGTTTTCGGGCGGCAAAACCGATTTGTTAGGAAGCTTGCATAGAAAGCTTATGAGGATGTCAGTGTACACAGCAGGTTGTGGAATTTTTTAAAAGAAATTTTTTCACATCTGTTTTTTGAACACTTGATTTTGAGATATGTTTAAAATGACAGAAATTTAAAAAACTATTAGTCATATGCCATGCCTCATTTATAACAAATGCTGCAGTTCAGTGTGTGACTGTTACAAGAGTACTTGTTTCTTAAAATATAAAAATGTATAAATAATTGCTTTTATATTTAATCTTGTAATAACATGGTACCTTTTCGCATCGTATATAACTTTCATTTTTTAAAGAAATACGAATTATATGTTTAAAGAATTAATCAAAGAAACCACTGCCACAATTTGACGTTAGAGAACCTTTTTGAGATTGATTAAAGTATGAGCGGAATAAATATTTCTATTACAAATATTTGTAGAATTACATAGTCACCTAAATTCCGAATGTTTTAATAAACGTTTTTTTATTCTAATGAATGTTAACCTTTTACCTTATCAATGGGTTAATAGTGTGATCCAAAGTATGTTTGTAATGTTTGCGTTCTTTATGAATTAATAAAAAATAATAATGAATCATTTTATTACACAATTGATATGTAATTCACAATATATTTCTGTTTCAGGTGAGTGCTTCGCACAAGACACTACTCCCAAGTCTCTCTTCCAATATTCTGCTGATTGACGTAAGGTGACATATTCTACTTGTAAGTAATAGATATTTTAATCATAATGTATCATATTTCTATCTATTCCATTCTTACCCTTACTGACACTTACACTAACATGTACACACTACCACATATTCCTGGAGATCGGTCTGGGTCTTAGAACCTGTCCCGGCTGGGGCGGAGCCCCGCTGGTGGGAGATACCTGGTTGAGGCAACCCCGCTAGCCGACGGTACGTCGGCGCCGAATGGCGTCATCCAGCGGGGGATGATCACCGCCACCTCCAGATGACAAACATGCACTACACTTACGGGACTACTGACTTCCTTATTTGACACGCCCGGAATCACTAACAACCAACCGACGAATCTTCCGTCTTCCTGTGCAACGTAGGCTCAGTCAACCTGCGGGAAGTTTCCTTACTAATCTGCACACATTCATCCTTTCTCCGCTCGAAACCTCCGGATCCCCTTTTGCACCCTTCCCGCCCTTAAATCACGTCTGGCGACAGCCGCTACCCCTGGTTTATATATCTGGAGGCGCGCAACAGTTTCACTCGCCCGCTCGCCTGTGCTGATGCCGCCTTCGCCATCCATCACTTATTTCGCACGGGGCCGGCGGTGGGGGTGTGAGCGGCGCGGGCGGCGGGGACGGTGAGGGCGGAAGCACATCCGGCGTCGGAGGCCGCGCTCCATTGCTCCTGCTAATGGATGTTCCCGGTATCCTCCGAGGATCCGGCGCCAGGCAAAATCACACTCCACTCTTGGCGCGCATACCGGGCCCCGAGCCCTCGCGTTTCGAAAGTCACGAGCGCGCGTGTGCGGACCTGTTGTACGCTTTAAAGCTCACCCGATCAGGCTCACGCCTCGTCACCCGTCGTTCGCCTGCTCGCTCACTCACCCGTGCGCTCAGTCAGGCGGCTAGCTGCTAGCTCACTGAATCGATCGTTTTCTGGATCATTGGTTTGTTCACCCTCCCTCTCACCTGATTCGTTCACTCGTTGACTCACCCGCTCGTCCGACTCTCACTCGCTTTCTCACCCCCTCGCTCACACGCTCGATTATCGGTACACTCACCTTCTTTCTCATTGGTTGTTCATCCAGTCTCTTACCTGATTCGTTCACTCGTTAACTCACCCGCTTCTCCACCTCTCAATGTCTTGCTCACCCGCTCGCTTACCTGCTCGCTCACCCACTTTATCTCCGGTTCACTCATCTGCTCGTACACTGGTTTGTTCACACACTCTCTCACCTGATTCGTTGACTCGTTAAATCACCCACTCCTCCACCTCTCATTTGCGTGCTCAAACGCTCGCTAACCTGCTCACTCACCCGCTTACTCATCGGTTCGCTCGTCTGCTCACCTACTGGCTGGTTCGATCTCTTCTTCATCGACTCGCTTGCTTGTAGACGCATCAATTCGCTCACCTACTCTCACTCACTAGCTAACAGGCTTGCTCATCCAGTCGGTCACCCGTTCGCTCGCTTACTCACTTGCGTACCTCTTCGCTAAATCATTTGTTCACCCACTCGTTTTTTTTACTCGCTACCTCTCCCGCTGACCCATTCATTTCCCCCATGCTCATTCACCCGCACATTCATTACCCGTCCACTCACCTTCCCTCAACTCTTTTGCTCACACTCTCATCCATTTTTTCACCCTCATGCTCACGCACTCGGAAAACAGATCTGTCCGCAAAGTCGCTTGTGTACAAATGCTCGTGCCCTCTTCTCTCCCTCCGTCAATTTCTTACCACCCACTTCCTAGCAGCCTCACCAGCACCAACATTCAGGCATTCATCCCCTCACCGGTACTGGGTGAGGTGGCTTAGGACATCAGCAGATGTGGCTGCAGTGCCTCTGATCGGGAGGTCCTGGGGTTCGAGTCCCAACGGTGACAAGATTTTCGTGACTAGCTAGATAGAATTCAGCTGCCGCAGCTTCTCCTATCAGTACGAGGTGAATGTCGGAGTAGTACCCTATCAAACGGGCCACGGAGCGTGCGCGACCTTTCCTTCCACTTTCTTCCCATTTTCTCATCACTTACGCACACACACTTATCCTAACATGCACTACACTACTACAAATGCCGGGTTACCGGTCGGGTACTTAGAGCTTGTCCGGGCTGGAGCGGTGCCCCTGGTGGAGAGGGTACCTGGTTAGGGAAACCCCCGCTAGCCAACGGTACGTCGGTGTCGAATCTCGCCATCCAGTGAGCATGAACATCGGCACCTCTGGAGCAAAAAAGTTTTTACTACATTTGCGGTAAAATTACCTTTGCAGTTAACGTGCCTGTAATCACTAGGAATGAATCAATGACCCACACTCGCTGGGTATATGCGTCCATATCACCTGGACGTTTTCAGAACTGGAGAAACTCCGAATTGTGTCTTGCATGAGCTAGGGCGAAAAAATAAACTGAAAGTACGCTCAGAAATCGTAGATTAACGCGTGTCACAAGAAACGTTATCCAACAGGTCCACAAATGTGTTATATATTGAATGTAATATTGTAGTTTTTTTCACGAATCACCTAGAGAGATATACAGAAATGCTTGCTTGATGGAGAATTTGTGTATTAATTATCAAAACTGAGTTATTTCAAAAAATATTTCTTGGTTTCTTCTGATTAATTATCTTATTGATTATATATGATTATTATTACTCAGTGTCAAATATCAGAGTAGGTTATTTGAAAACATATTTATATTGCAGAAAAAGTGTGTTTATTTAAAATGAATAAGAATAAGTTAAGAGTTACTATTAAAACACATAATTAAAATGTATTTGTAGTTTTCAACAGCCAATCTATTTGTTTACCATGTGTTTTCATTTTTGAACCTCCGAAACTCTCTTTATTAAATTCAGATAGAAACTTCATTCCATTTCTGCTTGACTCGGCTATTCTGAAAACCTTTCTTTGCAAAAAAGTGTTTATTGAAGCGAGCATTTTATGACGTTGTTTTCACTGCAACAAATGTAATAATGAACGAAAGAAACGAGCGCAAGTCAAACCACGCTCACACAGAATGTGCGCTGCGCCAGGCACTTTTGACATCTGCAACCCGCTAAGCGTCTGGGCTGCGTTGGTTGCCTACTGAGGGATTGCCGCAATTTTGCATGGATTATTCTGGCTTCTATCACTAGAGCCATCGATAGATTCTCGCTTTGAACACAGTATTGTTAACTTCATATTTTCATCGTAGGAGAGTGTTGTCTGGTCTGAAATCTACGTTTCCTGTTCATAATGTGATAAGCCAAAAAACGCCGGGTTTAATTTGAATTCTAAAATCGGCATCCAGCTTCAGTAATAATGACATTGTTTTCAAACTCGAAAGTCAAAGAATACGCGTTGTTAGAACAACCGATCAACAAAGTGAAATATTCCATGATTAGTGTCGTAGAGTTGTGCAGATGGACACGGCCCCGATCACATGATATGCAAAAGGTGTAGAGAGGGCGTTGAGAGCCGTAATCTCGGAGAAGGACGCAAGAAATTACTCTCTAAAAGATATTGAAGTGAACACACGTAAGCAGTTGGTGAGGTGGATTTTCGGCATAGGCTGGGGTATTATTTAAATGATAGTGAGACCGAAGCTATGATCGATCTGATAGCTCGGTATTGTTTAAATAGTAGTATTTAATTATAATCGTGGATATTATTAATGTAGTAGATGGAATTTTTAATTAAATAGACTCTTGTGTTTCGAGGGGATGTATATTAGAGTAGCTCCGTAGATGGTAGGATTTTTTGATAAGTTACTGAAAATAGTCACGTGTAGGTGTTTCATACGAAGCACAGATAGGGAAAGTCTTGACCGTTTATTGATTTTATGTGAATATTAAATCATATTCATACCAAATCCTTGAGGACATTCCGGAATATTTTTAATTTATTTTAATGATAGGCAAGAATGCGAGGATAGGGATACCAAGGACATGCCATGGACAATCTTCTGCTGGTTCGACCGAGAAATGATCAGACAAGATATTGGAGTAAGCTTACGAAGTCTATTCATAACCGTTCGGTATTTTAATGTTCTACATCGAAAAATTAATTTTCATGAGCTCAATAGAATTTGTAATATATATAAGAATAAATATTAAATGTTTATTATTGAGAAAGACTGATAATTTTAATTAGTTTACTTCAAATAATAATTGGTTTCAATCAAACTTCCAGGAATAGTGATTCTGTATAGAATTACACAGGCAACCCAAATGCAACAGGTAAGGAGTCAAATGTTGTATGTCGAAACCCATGATTAAATTGAAAGTAAATGTAATAAATTAGTGTTAACATTGAGTGAATTTATGAGCATAGCAGGGCAACGGTAGAAATAACTATATTAATAATAGCAGTGGAAGTAATCCCAGTCATAATATATGTTTGTTGTAAATATTATCCCGACTTAACAATAGTAAATATAGCGGAGAGACGAAAACTATTCCAAAATATTTAACGCTATGTCAAATTGTCGTAATTAATTGTGCCTTAAATGTGTCTAAAGCATTTTTCTGCCGATCTCAATTCTATTCTCTAAAGCTAATATGTACCCATTTTTGTATCCTCCTGATTCAAACTACACCCCTTCAATCTTCCCGGTAACTTTCTAGTGCTTTGTTCAAAGACGTTCACCCATGTTTCACATTAATGTTTTACGTTCATCACATTAATGATACCATTTACGCTTGAATATTTAACAACCCTAACAACTACTCCTTATATATACTTCAATTATTCTCCTCTTTACCTCTTCCTCAGTATTCATCTAAAGACGCGAGGTCGTACTCCATATGTCTATCACATATCCTTGACAACAAATTCATTAGCCTCATCAACAGCCGTCAGCATCAACGCATGAATACAACCAAGACTTTCATCCCCCCAACACGGAACTGTTATCGTCACAAGCACGTTCTGTCTATTATGTTCACGCTGTGCCTTGTCTCCACATCGGGTCCATGTCTGGCTTCTAGTCCTCTACTCCGCCTTACCAGGACTGCTTAGAAGGTCTACGATCGCCTTCACCCCTTCCTCAGTCTCCCTGCAAAGACACCAGCTCCAGCTCCGTATCTCTCTCGCGCAAGCCTTGATGACAACAAATCATCCCCCCCAGGTCTATACAGTGACGTCCTTTACACTCGGCCAACGCCTGCCTGCTCGGCGCCTTCTCCCCCCAGCCGCAGCCAGCCCGACCTTCCGCGCTCCAACGCAGCGGCGGCTTCCGGCCCCGCGCTTCCATTCGCAGGCCTCTGTTCCTCGCGCCTTGTCTGCGGGCCCGACCGCAGCCGCGCCGAGCCGGCGACGTCGGGGGCGAGAGCGGCTTTGCGGAGGCAGATAGCGGGCGCGGTATCTGCGCCGGCCGCCTCCGCCGCCGCCGCCTCGGCAGATTGTTGCGCGCTGAATTAGAGGGCAGGTGGGCGAGAGCGCGCAGCGATAGCGCTGCATTGTTACGCCCATTCATGCGGTGACGCCACCGACGCCGACGGCGGTGGTGGTTGGGTGGTGGAAGGAGTGACGGTGAGGGCGGGGTGCGAGACAGTGGTGATGGGTTTAAAGGATAAGGAGGAGGTAGAAGGGTGAAGGCGGTGACAAAGGGAAGAGGCAATGCCCGGGGAGGTGACGGAGAATGCGACGAAAGCGTCAGAGGCATGCGGGGACACCACCGCCAACGACGGCGGTGGTGGTTGGGTGGTGGAAAGAGTGATGGTAAGGGTGCGGTGCGAGACAGTGGTGATGGGATTAAAGGACAAGAAGGAGGTAGAGGGGTGTGTGTGTGTGACGGAGAATGCGACGAAAGCGTCGGAAACGGATGTGGCGAGAGCGGCGGTGATCCCACAACGGAGATGGTGGGCGGAGGGAGGGTTGGCGAAAGAAGTGGTCGCCGAATGTGGGATTAGAAATAGTCATGACGTGTTTTAGGGATGTGAAGAGGGAAGGAAAGGCAAATCAAATGACAACGCTGAGCAACAGAGGCCGCAGAGAAGAGTGAAGTAATGGGGATAGCAAAGGTGTCGGAGAGAATTTGGAGACAGAGGTGGTGCGTTTGGATGTCTCCAAACGCACCACCTTTGTCTCCAAATTATGGAGTATTATGGAGGGATGGAGTGTGGAGAAGTGATGAAGGTGTCGGAAGTGGCGGTGGTGAGGGGGGTGGCTGGCGACTGAGGTTTAGAATAGCAGGGGTGAAAAAAGAAGTGATGTTTGATGTCAGATGATGTTGGGTTTCAATTATAATAACGCGGTAGATGGGGGACGGCGATACTAAAGAGAAGAGACACTGGTCGCGGAGGAGTTAGCGAAGGAGACGAAAATGCCTGAAACTGTAGACTCGACGGTTGCCAAGAGTAGAATGTCGAAGACTCTGTCATCGTGGTTGAAGGAGTTGTGACCGAAAATAGGATGAGAAATAATAATGACGGCGTTTCAGAAGAAGGAGGTAGAAAGAAGATGACGTCGGTGGAATGCCACAGTGGCGGCGGAGACCACAGAAGTGGCGGAGAAAGCCTCGGAAACTGTGAAGTTAGTGGTGGCGATCGTATCTGTGCCGGCCAGGTGTCAAAAGCGCGGAGATGGTGCAAGTGAAATGTGTAATGAAAGACGAGATGAGAGATTATGGGGTTTCCGGAAGAAAGTAAAGGACATATCAGAAAAGGTGAGGGAGATAGCAAAAGTGAAGACAGCAGAAGTTCAGATGTTCTACTCGTAGATGCAGGTGGAGAAATTCGAGAACTTTCCATATGACCAGAAGTACATTGAAACCTGAACTTAATGTCATAGAAAAGATAGAACTGCAGCGGCGGATTTGGAGATTGCGAAGTTCGAAAGAGGGGTTGAAAGAAGTAAATGACGCAAATGGGATCGGAGGATGTGGTGATACTATTGGGTTGGAAGCGTAAGTCGAAGAAGATAGTGGTGAATGTGATTGTGAGGGCAGAAGTTGTGGACGAGACAGCAGCGATCGCGCAGAAGTCGCGTTAACCTAGTTTAAAAAGAATCGTTAGCCAATGGCATAATCAGATATTATGATCATAGTAAGATTTGGCACAAGAAGAGGAGGACCAAAGACATCGGAGATCGCGTAATAAAGACAGGCCAAAGATGGAGAACGATGTAACCAGGAAGGACAGTGATCAAAAGCGGAAAATAGATTGTCTATGGAGGTGAGTATTTACAAGGATAAGATCGTGACAAGAAAAGGTGAAGACAAAGGTACGAATGGAAGTGTAGAAGGTATACGTGTAGAAGGTTACAATCGATTATTATATTCGCGGCTTTGGTGGTATAAGTTACCCTATTGGACACTCGCACCCAAGATCGCAGGTTCAAATCTGATCAAAACCGAGGATTTTTAAAGGAGCCTTAAGCTCCTCCGGGCGCCTTCCTTCAGATGGAAAGCAAAGCCGGCGGACCCGTGTTGTAGATTTACTGCAAGTAAACGCGTCTGAAGCCTCAAGATCAGGAAGGCTGCTGTCAGCGAGGGGGGGGATTCTGTTAGTGAAGGCAAAGGCAGCGGGTCCAAAGGAGCCGGCTGAGATGGAGTGGTGAAGTGGGGGCAAGGGCGTTGAGTCAAAGATTGCGTCTCCCGCTCGGTCGGTTGGACAAGGAGCCGCAGGTTTGTGAATGCGCTCCCCGTCTCTGAGGGCCCCGCTGTCGCTTGCAACGCCCGCCCCCGCCCTCGAAGTGCCTTGGCCACAGACGTCGCCGCCCCTCTCCTGCCTTTGAACGCCCTCGCGCCCTTCCTGGGCCATTTTCCCTTCTCAGCACGAACTCTGAACCTCAAGCTAACTTCTGTCGTTTCACTCTGTCGTGTCACTGTCGTTTCCTGTACGCGTAGGCTTCCGCGGCTCGAGTCGATGACTTCTTCGCTGTCCGGGTGACGCCGCGTAGTGGGCTGAGAGGCCGACGTTTCGCCTGACATGTCGCAGGCTTCATCAGGGCATTGACTGATGCATCAATGCCCTGATGAAGCCTGCGACATTTCAGGCGAAACGTCGGCCTCTCAGCCCACTACGCGGCGTCACCCGGACAGCGAAGAAGTCACTGTCGTTTCCTGTTCTTGTAGACACCTTATATTGTTCGTGAGCTGCAATATTAGCACAAACCAATAAATCAGGTGTTGAGAAAAATGAGCTTGACGTTTTCATCTTGTATGTACCATTCGTGCATTCGCATTTCTGCTATTTGTTGGTGGAATGCTGTACTGTAAGATGTGCTGCTATTGCTGTTCGAAGGTAGACTAGTTTGCAATTGGAGAGTGCATTAATTCAAAATTCGTAATTTTGAAGTTTTGCCACTATTGTAGCTCACGAGCGATATCAAGAGTGTTTAGGACGTAATTCTCATTCATCCCATGAATTTTGTAAAGAGGGGGAGAGAATATGTGAACTGAAAATTGGTAAACCCCAATATTGTTTGGTCAGAAAAGTTGGCAATACCGAGTTGGTTGAAAACGTTTCGGGAAAGTTTTACCTTTTTATTTTGCAATAGCGTTTCCTCTTAGATTCAGTGGAAATGTTCCATCTGAAAAGATAAAAATTTCCTAAAATATACCCGATAGTTTTCTCTATTCCTTGTAGTTGTAAAACTGAACACATTTTACTGATATAATTGTTTTTTCAGACATGTTAATAGTTTGAAATCAAATAAAAACTCGTTCGGATCGCATGCAACCCACTTTACGGAATGCTTCCTCAAAGAGCACCTTCTCATTAGGTCATTATTTTGCTTTACTATTAAACAAGTAGCCTGCAGCGGAAAAATGCTACTGAACTAAACTACACAAAGTGGTTGCAAAAAGTAGCATGTACACTACCGAAAAATAACCTATGAAATACTCTCGTGTAACACTACAAGAAATTATATATTTTTACAATAACTGCCTTTACAATACTGCAAAAACATATTAAGGTAGTCGTATAGACACAGTACAACAGTTCGTTAGACACCAAGAATTTCCAAAACATAGTTGTTTCATAACGCAACACATTATATAGTAAATATTCCAATAATCTTCCTTGGAACCTTACAGTCTCATAACGACAGCTGTTGTAAGCAGTGACGCACATTGTATGAGAATTCAGTCGATGGAGGCAGTATGAATTTAGGCGTAAGTGTATACTTATACATAAGTCAAAATCGAAACGTTCATTATTTTGGTACTTTTCTCGAGTTTCTTGGTACTGTACGAATACGTAGGCACCTCTAACATGACCGGAGGCTTCAAAGTGTTCTTTCAATTCCTGATCGCATTCTAAATTGGTAATACAGACAATTTTCAATGTGGGTAATTTAGTGGATTATGAATTAACTATCGAACACCTGCCAGAACTCGCCTGCCAGTTGGGTACCAGGGCATGTAATGGGTTAATAACGTTTTCTTATCCTCTAAGTGATCTGCGCTGGTCGTAAGTACGCAGTTCAAGGCAGATCCTTCGCCACGTTCAGAGCAAATATGACGTCATCGAATGATCGTCTCGAATGCTCACCATATGCTTGTATTTTTCAAAATTAAAATTGTTCTTAAATGTAAACAAAAAATATTGTAAGTAACACGTAGATAGAGGAGTATAATTGCACTCGTGGCAAAAAAGTAAAAACTCGCTCCTATCGTCTGCCGTTTTCTTGGACATGTCGCCACTGAAATTATACCCCTCTTATCCACTGGTTTCGTTAATTACAGTAACATTTGTCACACGTGCACCTTAATCCCATACATGGCCATCGGAGACGAAAGGAGAGATAACTTCGTGCGGCTCGCACGAACTGGCCAAACGAGTTCAACACGCCCATCATTCATCACGGGCTTGTAGCGAGCGCGCGGAAAGAAAACGGCGTAACGAGGCCAGGAACGGGTCCGCTTTCATTGAAATTTAATTCCTCCTTGTGTATCGATACTCACAATTTGGGCTCCTGCTCATCCATTATACATGGCGGGTCTCCGGCCTGAGGTTTATTTGTACTACCGCGTAGTTATTTAAGTAATAGCTGCTTTAAAATGTAAATTCGCACTAATGTTGGCGAAGACGAGAGACCGCGGCTGCGGCGTCGGCACGCGGGGCGGATGGATTTCGAAGTTCCACGCGAGTTGTCTTCCTGGTGCTGGGTTAGTTGCCTCGCAGGAAGAGTTTCTGTTTCTTCGACAGAATGAGCCTTCCAAATGAACGGTGCGTTCCGAATGTAATTGAGTCTTAAGCGCCTAAATTACTTTACAGGGTCCTTCCGTGTTTGTTAGAGGTAATTATTCGTGGATGGTAGTATAGAGTGGTGTGTACGATGGGTCAGGTGCTGGGCGTACGGAAAATCATTAGCAATACCTGCGGCATCTGGCGAAGAAATAAATGTTGTTTTCGAAGTGTAAAAAGTGGTTCTGACCGGAAATTAGTTTTTTTGACACAACCACAATAAGATTGTGAATTTGTGGATGTACATTTACTCTGTATCTATTGCTGAATATTATTTCTTATTTTTTATTTATGTGATTGAGTAGAGAGACATATGAATTGATGATTGGATCAATTGATGAGAGAACAGATGGGATGCTGATGGGGCATTGAATGGACGAACGAATAGTAAAAACTTATCTACCGTGTTTCGTAGTAAAACTAAAATGCTCATTGTTTCGTAATACTAAATCTTCAAATCCTTAAAAAATGGAAATAGCCGTTCCTAGCATATTGCATGCTTTCCCTTCTTCGCCCCCGTCTACCATGCCTCCACCTCCATACCGTCGCCTCTTCCTTCTCCTCTTATTCCTTCCCGTCCTTTTCCCCTGTGTCCTCCACCGTTTCATCCCCTGCCTTTTCTTCCGTCTCCTATGCCTCTCCTTCTGCGTCGTCCCCCACCTCCCCCTTCTCCGCCTGATCCACCGCTTGCTTCTCCGTCTCGTTCTCTGCCTCTTCTACCCCTTCCTCCGCGTCCTCATCCGCCTAGCCGCTTGCACCATCTCAACCATCAATTTTGCTTTTTTTGCCAATTCCACCCCTTTCACAACCTCCTCGGACTTCTTCTCCTCTACCTCCTCTTCCTACTTCCTTTTCACTCCGTCCTCCACCTTCTCTGTCAGCTACCTCTTTCACGAACTCCTCGGTCTCCTTCCCATCCACGTCCTCCTACCTCCTCCTACCTCCTAACTTCGTTCTCTACCTCCTCAACCACCTTTCCCACGACCTCCTCGGCTGAACTTCTACCTCATCCGCCTCCTGCTTCACATCCTTCGCAGCCTCTCGGCGCCGCAGGAGCGAGCCCTCTCCTGCGCGTAATTGCGGGCGGCGGCGGCGGCTGAGCAGCGTTTGGCGCAGCGCCGAGCGCCGCCGCGGAGCCGTTCGCCGAAGCGGCTGCCTCTCCAGCAGGCGCCCCGCCCACCTCCGCCTAAGCTGCCTCTCCTCCCTCCAAAACTCCCGTCACCTCACTGCACCCCACCTCCCTCCCTTCACCCCCTCATTTCCCCTCTCCTCCCCTCTCCTCCCACGCCTCTACCCGCCCATCTTCTCACCTCCGATCACTTTTCCTTCTCTGAACACACCGCACCGCGTATCCCCTCCCATCCCCACTCCTCCCTTCCCCTCTTCTCCCTTCCCCTATTATCCCTCCCCCTCCTCCCCTCCCCTCTCATCCCACCCTTACCATCACATCCCCTCCCCTCCATTACCTTCCCATCTCCTCATCTCCCCTCACCTCCCTCAGCCCTGCCCTCCCCTCTCCTCCCACGTCCCTACCCCCCCATCTCCTCACTTCTCCTCACCTGTCCTTCTCTCACCTCACAGCACCGGGAGCGGTAGCTCAGTGCATCAACTGATGTCACTGCAGCGACTCTGTCTGGGAGATCCTAGGTTCCCACTCCCCACGGCGGCAGGATTTTCGACACTAGCTTTTCAGCTAGGACGAATTCAGTCGCGGTCTGGAGGAGAATTCTAGCGGCCGGCTGCTCTGATCGGTAGTTTTCTATGGTTTCTCCGATCAATACTAGGCGAATGCCGGAACAGCATCCTAAGAAACGTGTCACAGACCGCGCGCGATCTTTCGTACCCCTTCATTGTCCTATCCTCTCCACTTACAACACACACTTACACTAACACGCACTACACTACCACATATTCCGCGAGACTGGTCGGGAACTTAGAGCTTGTCCCGGCTGGGGTGTTGCCCCGCTGATGGGAGTGTCATGGTTAGGGGAAAACCCATCTAGTCGACGGTACGTCGGCGCCGGAACTCGCCATCCAGCGGGGGAAGATCACCGCCATCTCCCGATGAATAAAAAACATGCACTACACTTATGGGATTAATGATCTACTCTGTTGTCGGTATCACCAACAACCAACCAACCAAACCTCATAATCCCTTCCTTCCCCTCTCCTCCCCTCCCCTCTCATCCCTTACTATCACATCCCCTCCCCTCCATTCCCCACCCTTCCCATCACCTTTCATCCCCTCCCTTCCCATTCCCTCTCCTCATCTAACTTTCGCCGCATCTCTTCGAGCAACCCATCGCTTGAAGCACACTCCCTCTGTCTTTCTACCCCCTCCTACCCTAATCTGCTCCTCATTTCTCAGCATATAAGAGCACATAAACCCGTAATGAATTGTGTCTTTTCGTTGTCGTGACATATCTTTTTGTTGTCTCTTCCTTGTTGCCATTTCTAGAACCTCTGCCGGTCTTGACGCTAGCCCAACTTCTCTTGTTTGCGCTGACGCACCATATCTTCGTACTATCTCCGTTCTTCCTATTATAATTTTCTGTTTTCTCCCACTTCAAGAACATTCCACGCATACAATTCAATTCCTTCATACGCATTTAGTTCCTTGTACCGAGCATCTCTTGATCTTCTTGGCATTCCCTGAATCTCCTTGCC
Organism: Teleogryllus occipitalis; assembly: GCA_011170035.1. NCBI lineage: Eukaryota > Metazoa > Arthropoda > Insecta > Orthoptera > Gryllidae > Teleogryllus > Teleogryllus occipitalis. Next base: position 335,863 of record BLKR01000854.1, on the reverse strand, counting down.
TCATCCATCTCGCTGCTAAGTTTTGCTTCTCTCTTTAGACCTCATAAGCATTTGCAGAATTGTGACGTATTTGTTCTTTACCCTTGTTTTTATTACCATCTCATCAGCCACGGTCGTTCTTGATGCATAGACTGCCTTCCCATCATTTCGCCTACACACTGATTTCTGTCTCTTTCGCATTCTTTCCGTACTTCCCACTTCTTCCCTTCTTAAGAACTTAATTCACGGCTCATTATTTCCCTGTCGTCACTATTGTCGCCTTCGGTGCCATCCCTTCTGTAGCTTTCATACAACTACTCATAGTGGCACAGCTGCCAATCCCCCTCCATTACGCGGCCTTCTTCCTCCCCTCCTTCCTCCCCTCCTCCTTCCACCACACGAACAATTCCCCGCAGTCTCACCCCACCCCCACCCCCTCTCCATCCCCTCCTTCCCCCCGGGCGCGCCCTAGCGGATTATACCGATCGTTAAAGCCACGATACGGCCCCGCGATAATAACGGAGCACTCCTGTTGTGTTGTGCTGTGCGCGGCGCGGCGCGGTGGGGCGGTGCAGGGCGGCCCGGCGTAGCCCGCATCCGGAGGATCGCGTGCTTGCCGAGAGTAAGGAGGCCCCCCGCGCGAAAAGGGATTCGAGCGAAAGCGAAACAAGGCATTGTTCCCCCCCCCTCCCCTCTGCAGGCACGCAGCGAAAAACCTTATGACCGAGTTAAGTTGAAACAAGTCGATAATTACTGCAGTTACGCGGAATAAGAAGTGCGCTTTAAAGGCAAGGGAACAGCGTGAGATAAGCGCCCAGGTACATTAAGAAGACAAACTGTTTTGTTTGCATTCGTTATTAGTTGAGAAGAAGATATTTGTTCTTGTCGTCGCAATTAAACATGCATTAGCATGTAAGAACACTTTAGAACAATTTATCTCTCTCGCTTCTATATTACGGACATAACTCACGTCCTTCGTCGATTAATCAAATATTCTCAACGTGTTCAATTACCTGCGTTGTATTGGTTGTGTGTTAAGATAATGGATAAAGTTAACGAAAATACAAAAAAAGGGAATGGAAAATAAATTAAATCGGCTTTGAAACTAACAGAAATCTATTAAAATGCAAAGTTAAATTACAAAATTCGATGATACTGTTATATACAAGGCAAATTACTTTCTCAGTTAATTCAATAGAAAAATATTGTGAAGAGAAAATAAGTTCGAATGGTAACAGATGATAGATACCAGTTAGCTTTTTTAGGAGACTCCCGTACAGGGCCGTGTCTCATACCTGTCAGACACTTTCTCTATCTCTTGGAATGCGAATGTGAATGGGGATTAGCTCAACGCCCATTCGTTAGAATGGAAGAGGTGACTTAATAACTATCGCACGCGATCTTTGTCAGTTTTTTAGGACACTGTTGCAGCACAAGCCTGCAATTGATCCCAGAGAACCACGTAAGCTCCGACCAATCACAACAGCTTTGCTGTGGAATTCTTATCAAGAATCTAATTGATCTGGACCCAGATATTACCGGGACAGGTGGCTTAGGTCATCAATTGATACCGCTGCAGTACCTCTGACCGGGAAGTGCTAGGTTCGAGTCCCGACGGCTGCAGAATTTTCGACACTAGCCAGATAGCTGAGTCGAGTTCAGTCGCTGCCTGAAAGATAATTCTATCGACCGGCTGCTCTGAACGGTAATTCTCTGTGGTTTCTCAGATCAATACCATGCAAAAGCCGGAGCAGTACACTATCAAACGGCTACGGACCGCGCGCGATCTTTCCTACCTATTCCTTGTCCTATCCTCCCCTCTTACACACACACACACACACACACACATTAACATACACTACTCTACCACACATATCGGGAGACCGGTCAGGAGCTTAGGGCTGATTCCGACTGGGGCGCTGCCCCGCTGGTGGGAGAAACCTGGTTGGGCAAAACGCGTTATACCAAGAATTGAGCAAAACAAGCGACTTCCGTGATGTATTCCTGTAAGCCCCCTCACGTCCCATAATGTGTTGCACGGAACCGTTCCCGAGAAACATTTACGTCCCTGCCGCATTCGTTGTCGGCGTCGCGAGAGCTTCTCGGACGGCGGCACTCGTAAATCCCGCCGGGCGGGCGTGCGAGCGCGAAGTTCCGGAAAGTGACATATTGCCGTTTATTATCCCGAGCCGGGTGCGGCTGGGGCCGGGACGGCGCCGCGCCGCCTGCATGCCAAGCGGCGTGGGTCGGGAGTCGCGGCCCGGGGCCCCGCAAGTGCCATCTGCAACCCGCGCGCGACCGGTGCCCGACTTTGCCGCTCCATCCCCACTCACCGCTCCGCCCCGCCCCCCGATGCTGCCTCGTCTCACCCGCTCATCTGTGTGACTACTTCCCGCTCCGCCTCACGAGTCTACGGTGCTGCAGCCGCTCTTCAGCTGTGTCTCCTGCCTTCCATTCTCAGTCAGTCTCCCATTAATCTACCTCGTTCTGATCAAGAGAGCCGGCTCAGGGCATCAACTCATGTCATTGCTGACCCTTTGACTGGGAGATCCTATTTTCCAGTCCCGACGCTGGCAGGATTTTCGACACTAGACACTAGCTATTCAGCTAGCATGCTGTCTTTCCTACCTCTTCCTTGTCCTATGGTCGTCCCTTACACTAACATTCTCTACACTAATACACATGCCGGGAGACCAGTCGGGGGACGTAGATCTTGTCCCGGATGGGGAAGTGCCCCCACTGGTGGGAGATACCTGGTTAGGGAAATCCCGCTAGCCAACGGTAGGTCGGCGCCGGATCTCACGATACAGCGGAATCGTAAGAATCAATCGGTCTATCAATCCACCTCGTTCTGCCACCGTTCTGCCCTTCCTGGCCCCAACCTCCCATCCTGCCCCCCCCCCGTGCCTGCTCTTCCCAACCCCGCCCTCTCGCCACTCTGACCTGATTCTGATCTTCCACCGTTCTATCCTGTCCTACTTCCTCTATGACTCCGACTCCGTCCTACTCCCGTTCCACCCCTCCCTCATGGTGTCTCGTATTGTCGCCGTTCTTTCTCACCCTGTCTTAATCCGTATCCATGCTCCGTGATCGTGCTCCTGTCCCTGACCGCTTCGCCTCTGCTCTCTGTGCTTGCCCCACCCCACCACTGGCCCATCCTTTTGCTGCTGCCTTCTCCTCTGTCTTCGTAGCTTCTCCTCTGTCCCTTCAGTCTCCCCGGCCATCGTCTCTCCCCACTCTAGGCGCCGCACCACCTCCGCCGCCCGCGCCCCCGCCCCCGCCTCTGCCACCGCCGGCTCCGATGTCTGGGACGTCCGTGATGCCTCGGGTAAAGGGACGACTAAACTCCGCGGTCTCTGAGAGCACAAGAGATGGGGGAAGCCAGAACCACTTGGCCCAGAGAGATTGAGATGGATAATGGAGTGGGTAGAGTGTTATCAAGACGAGTGGGTTATGGACGTAACAGACCATCTCTTTCGGTCGAATCCGACAAGAGGGTTGATAAATACAAAATGGCAGTGAGGATTATGCAGGAGTAATGTTTATGATGATTACTTCCTTTGCAGTACAAGGATGATAACTTTTAATGATGAAGTACTCACAAGAACTGAAATTCGGGTTGGGGATGAGATATAGAATGTGATGAAATGGAAGTATTACAATACAAAATAGTAGGAAATAGGAATACTAAAATTTCTCTATTATGAAATATGTTTTTACAGAATTTTATTCTCGAATAGAAGTGACTAAATACGATACGTATGCGAGAAGTGAATAAGACGATGAGAAATGTTACCGAATTGAAATAGACGAGGACAGATAAACTAAAAATCAATAAACAGACGTTTAGAATATGAAAGTGGGTGTTTCGGATGCTAGTTTTGAACGAACAGGTGTGTTGTGAACCAATGTTGCAACTTGCGATTCGTCCCGCACTCGGATAGGGACGTGGCGACCGTCATAGCACCAGACTCGTGAGCCACATCGCAGCGAACGAATCAGTGACCGAGTGGGTGCGGTCGGGTCACTACGTAGGTCATTAGTAGAGACCGGATTTTTATGTAATTAACCATATTTTGTCTTTCTACTTACCGTTCTCAAAATTGTAATCGGTGAGAGCAAATGAGGCATGAGCGGCGGGTGAGGACTTGCGAACCAATTCTTGGTTGGTTGGTTGTTAGTGATTACGGGCACGTCAACTAGTGACGTCGATAGTCCCGTAGGTGTAGTGCATGTTTTTCATCAAGAGGTGGCGGTGATCTTCCCCCACTGGATGGCGAGATCCAGTACCGACCTACCGTCGGCTAGCGGGGTTTCTCCCTAACCACGACTCTCCCACCAGCAGGGCACCGCCCCAGCCGGGACAAGCTATATGCTCCCGACCGGTCTTCCGGAATATGTGGATGTGTAGTGTGTGTCTGAGTAAGGGGAGGGGATAGGACAAGGAAGAGGAAGGAAAGATCGCCCGCGGTCATTGGCCTGTTTCTTGGGGTATTCCTCCCGCATTGATCGGAGAAACCACGGAAAACTACCGATCAGAACAGCAGGCCTCTATAATCCTTCCAGACAGCGTCTGAATTCGACCTAGCTGACAAGCTAGTGTCGAAAATCCTACCGCCATCAAGACTCGAACCTAGAATCCTCCGGTCACAGGCACTGCAGTGACATCAGTTGATGCCCTGAGCCACCTCTCCCGCTACCAACTCTTGGAGGTGGGAGGGGTGTGGGGTGACGGGGCGGGGCGCGGAGGGGCAGGGCGGGGCGTGGCGGGGCGTCGGAAGTCGCGAAGAAGGCGCCTGTGCTGCCGCGGCGTAGTGACGTCGGCGCCGGCTGTTGCGAGTCGCGCTAATTAATTAAGCAGCCTCTGCCGGGACGGTGACGCGGCGCTCTCCATGAATATGAAGAGGCTCTGCGCCTCTCGCCGCTTCTTCCCTCGACGCTGCGTTGACGGCCGCGAGGACTCCTGGAGGATTCGCAATCCACAACCTGGCCTTCCTCCAAGATGTATCAAGTACGCCCTTCTTCGACCGGTATCACCGGCTGAGTTTAGCTCAGAGTCAGCATTCCCGTTGTGTCTGCAGCGACACTGACAAGGAGGTCATAGGGTTAGAGTCTGGACCATGGCATATTTCCGATTCTAGTTAGATAGGTCGAATTTAGCCGCTGTCTGAAGGAGAATTTTAGCGGCCGGCTGCTCTCATCGGTAGTTTTCCGTGGCTTCTCCGTTCAGTACCAGAGGAACGCCGGAGGAGTACCGAAACAAACTGGGCCCGGATCTCGTGCGATCTTTCCTTCCTCTTCCTTGTTCTATCCTGTTCTTAATTACAAACACCATGATGGGTCAGTCGAGACCTTAGTGCTTGTTCCGGGTGGGACGGTGCCATATTGGGGAAAATGTCTGGAGGGAAATTTCCTCTCAAGCCGACGTTCAGGTCGGCCCTGGTTCTCACAAACCAACAGGGAAGGATCACCACCACCTCCAGGCATAAAATCTTTCACCATACCTCCGGCCCTGGTGACCAATGGAGTTAAAGTGTGCTGAAATCAATTAATCAATCAGTATTGTGTAAATAATTCTAAAAATTGTGATGCAGGGAAACACAATTGTCAGGGATTTGTCTGTCCACTCGGCGAGTTATGGAGAGTTTCGAGTTTTGAAGATGGAGTTGGTGAGCTGTTAATGCTTATGAGAGTAATAAAAAAAATCGGGAAATCAATAGCTTCGATTTATAGTTTGGTTTATCGAGGTCATTTTATATTCATTCTGTAAATCACTTTATTATAATTTGATTGTCTTATAATTTGGAATATTAATAAAAAATATGACGTTTGTTGGGTGGGAGGTGCGAATGAAACGTCACCAAGCGATGAATGAATGCATGAATTCATAAACTCAAGTAATATTTTAGTAGTCAAGAGAATTCTAAATTTTTTAGAATTTTTTTTTTTTGATTTTGGAAAATGTACAGCATTTTATATAATAATATACAATGTAAATATTTGTATAATTACTGTTAAGTATTTTATTGAGAGGACTATATGAATGTTAGGGGAAAAGCTCACCTTTCTAATAGAAATTTTGTTAGTTACATATGTTACACAGAAAAGAACAAAAACTATTTCATATTTTCACCTAAAATTTTGTAGTTTTCTGTAAACTTTTTGGATAGTCGAGTAAAATAGCTCGTAAATAATTGCAACCCTAAGAATTTTCGTTTTCCATCCCATTGTTGTTTCGTCTAATTCCCTCACTGGAGGCTCTTTTCTGCCGGTCAATTTCCACCGAAGACCGCCCCGCTAAGCCCTAACCCCCCGTGCGCCCATGGGCGGGGCGGGGGCGGGGGGGGGCAGGGCGGCGGGCGGCGCCGGGCGGGCGGGCGCGGGCTTGGGCGTCGCCACCCCGCCGCCGAGGTGTCCGGTAATGTGTACAAATTGATCCAGCAAAACATTTGATCCTGCTATCTGCATTTATCCTCATCACGGGCTTAATCGGCTGGCGCGCAATCAGAGCGGCTGACCCCGGCCGGCCCGGCCCGGCCCGGCGGGGGCGGCGGCCGGGGGCGGCGGTCGGGGGCGGGGGCGAGGGAGGGCAATTACCGCCTGGAGCCGTCGATCCCCTGATTGGCGGGGTGGGAGGGGGCGCAGACGAACGGCTGCGGGGGCGACAGAGGCGACGCGAGGCGGCGCTCGGGGGAAGCAGGGGAAGAGAGGGGAATCGAGGGCGAAGGCGGGGCGCGTGATTAGAGATGCAAAGTGCGGTTAACGAAAGGATCGACGGGGGCAGAGAGAATGGCGGAGAAAGAGGGGGATCAACAGGAACGCGGATATTGTTGTTGCCCCCGGGAACAATAAAGTGCGCCGACAAAACCCCTGAGAATGTGGAAGTGTGGGAACGTCGCTAGGGAGATAAAATGCATAGTGGGCAGATGGAACCAATCCGGGAAATTGGAAGGGAATGAGATTGAGAGAGGAGAGAGGTCACAATAACAGGATACGGAGATATGACAATACCTGGGAAAATACAAGATGCGTGGTATAGGTGGAGAACCTGGTGGTTGTTACAAAGACGAAATGTGGTTATAAACGAGAGAAAAGTAAATGCATGAAATAGCATAAAAGAAATCGCAAATATTTATAGGGCACTGAAACTCTATGGGGAAAGGAAACAACAAATGAAGGAAAAGCGGTAAAGGAATGATAAATAATCCTTAACCAAACGCCATGAAAATGCGAGGATATAACAATAACAAATAAAATACATAAAACAAGGAAGAACATAGGATAATGCAGCGACTTTACGAGAGGAAATAACAGTGAATGAAAATGGGTAAAAAATATGGGCAATCAATGACGGACCTAATGACGGAAACAAGAATGGAAAAATGGACAGTGAAACAGGAGAGCATGAAGGAGCGAAGAAAATAGAGCCTTCGGTGGTTCAGGAGCGGTTCGTGGGGAACGGCGCTGGACGTACTAGTGATGCGCCGAAGGGAGAGGTGGGGCGGGGCGGGACGGGGAGGAGCAGGGCTGGGGGGGGGGGCAGTGCGACGTGAGCGGCGAAGCAGGGCAGGGCGCGAGGACGGTCCGGTGGCAAGGGCGGGCCACAGAGGCATAGCACAGGGCCTGGGAATGGGCCTGAGACAGAGGTTGGCTGCAGCAGGGAGAAAGGCAGAAGGCAGAAGGATGAGCGGTTCGTAGGAACAGTCTAGAGGCTTGAACGCTGGGCTCGAGAGGTGGGGTGCAGGGCGGAGCACACTGCAGGGCGTGGAATTGATTGATTGATTGATTGTCCGTGATTCTGGGCGCGTCAACTACTAAGGTCATTAGTCCGGTAAGGGTAGTGCATGTTTTCCCCGGTAGGTGACTGGGTCCTACAGCCACTGGATGACGAGATCCAGCGCCAACCTACCGCTGACTAGCGTGTTTTCCCTAACCAGGTATCTCCTACCAACGAACACCGCCTCAACCGGGACAAGCTTTAAGCTCCCGACCGGTCTCTTGGCATTTGTGGTAGTGTTGTGCATGGTAGTGTGTGTATGTAATTAGAGAGGTTAGCACAAGGAAGAGGAAGAAAAGATCGCGCGCGGTCTGTGGCCCGTTTGTTAGGGCACTTCTCCGGCATTCGTATGATATTGCTTGATGAAACCACGGGAAAATACCGATGAGAGCAGCTGACCGCTAGAATTCTCCTCGAGACAGTGACAAAACTCGACATAGCTATCTACCCAGTGTCGAAAATCCTAGTATCGTCTGGAGTGGAATCCTAGGACTTCCCGGTCAGAGGGACTGCAGGACCTGCGCGAGGCGATCCAGTAGCGTAGGGGCGGGATCCAGAGCGGAGCGAGGGACAGCGTGGGCGAGGCGGGGCGCAAGGCCGTATCGGTGGCATGGGCCAGACGCAGAAGCGGGCTACAGGACCTGTGCGAGAAGAGCGCGAGGGGGTCCAGCGTGGTGGGGGCGGGGCGCAAAGAGAAGCGGGGAGTAGGGTAGAGACGGGGGCTCTGGAAGTCGGGAAAAGGAGCAGAAGCGGGCTGCAAGACCTGTGGGGGGGGGGAGCGCGAGGCCTTATATTGGCGTGGGGGCGTGGCGAGGGGCAGAGCGTGGGCGAAGCGGGCCGTGAGGACGGATCGGTGACGGGGGAGAGCCACAGAGCCGGTCTGCAAGCCCTGAGCGGGAAGAGCACGAGGGTGTCCACTGGCGTGGGGGCGGGGCGCAGAGCGAGGTAGGGGCCGGGCAGGCCCGAGGATGGGCGGGCGATACGGGGGGCGGGGCGCGTTCGGGAGGCGGGGGAAGCTCGTAACAGCGACGGGGCGCTGTCCGCCCTCGCGCGGACACGCCGGTGGAGGCGCTGGGCCGTGCCGGATATTGCGTTTCCTTATCACCCGCCCGCGCCGGGGCCCGGGCCCGCCCGGCCCAGCCCAGCCCAGCCCGGCCCGCGTCGCCCGGTGACCACTCGAGCGTTCGTTATGGGCCCGACGTGCTGCGCCAAGCAGACGCACCCCCCCCCGCCTCCCCCACCTGCCACGCCCCCCGCTATCCCGCTCCCTCCGGGCCGCCCCGCCGCGAAAAATTTATTGTGTGCGGGATACCACGCAGATTGGAGCCGTTCGTTGCCGCCGCTGTTGCGCAACGATGGGTTTCCGGCGGCGGGAAACCGGTGATGTCCGTCGCATCCCGGGGCACGTCGTTTCTTTGTTATGTTGTCAGTACTGTTCGCGTCACGGTGTTCCGCTGATCGAAATGCAAATTCGTTCGCGTTCCCAGATGAAGACTATATTTTTGTGTTAATAAGGATGCGGCCTCTTAAAGGAGCACTGGTAGAGGTGGCTCGATGCATCAATCGATGTCGCTGCATTGCCTCTGACCACGAGGTCCTAGATTCGAGTACCGATGGTGGTAGAATTTTCAACACTAGCCAGATAGTTAGATTGAGTTCTGTTGCTGTCTGGACGATATTTCTAGCGTCCGGCAGCTCTGATCGGTAGTTTTCCGTGGTTTCTCCGATCAACACCAGACGAATATCGGGGAAAATTAAATAAATCGATCGGGAATACCAATTTTGGAGAAAATCGACTGAATGGCTTAGGCGTTTGCTTGACCACAAACGGATTCACTGATGTATTAACGAACTGTCGTTTTTCTGTTAATCGATTTTTAGGCATGAAACGTGAATTATTCTCACTGCACAACATGTGAGAATTACACGTTGTGGTTACACAACGTGTAATTTACTATAGGAACAAGATTTATCCACTTTTTCGTTACCAGGACCCCGCAATTTTTCTGCCGAAAAATCCCCGTTTTCCGGTGAACGATTAACATACTTTCTCTTCTTAGAAAGTAAGTGCGAGAAAGTAAAAATCTAGTTATTAAGTATATTGTCATAACTAAGTTGGAGGTTTCCCAAACAGTCTAGGGAAAATGAAGATAGTGAATTAAGCGCACCAGTGACCAAGGTACTCGACAGTTAAATATTAAAGATGTTATTGATCTAGCTTCACTGATACACAGATTACTTAAAGCCATCTCGCTGGGGTGCACGAGAACATCGCTCCGCCCACGCTCCGCCCCCGATCCCACCCCGATCCGACCCCGATCCGGCCCCGATCCGACCCCGATCCGACCCCGATCCGACCCCGATCCGACCCCGATCCGACCCGTCCGACCCCGATCCGACCCCGATCCGACCCCGATCCGACACCGATCAGCCCCGATCCGACACCGATCCGACCCCGATCCCGACACCGATCCGACCCCGATCCGACACCGATCCGACCCCCGATCCGACACCGATCCGACACCGATCCGACACCGATCCGACCCCGATCTGACCCCGATCCGACCCCACGATCCGTCCGCCCCGCCCCGCCCGCCTTCGCCGCCGCCCTCTGCCTCTCCCCGTACCTGCCTCTTCCGGCCCCCGCACCACCCCCGGCCCGCCAACGCTCAGCCCCGCCCCCGGCCCGCCTCGCCCAGTCCCTACCCGCCCGCGCCTCGGAAACCCATTCAGCGAAAGTTCCGCGCCGCAGCCAATTTCCGCGTTTTCCTTGCGCGCGCGTGGGCGGACGCGGAAGAGCGCGTCGCTCGCGGGGATGGTAACGGAACCAATGGAGTTACCTCGACAACCCTTTCGGCGTTATATCCACCCTGACAAACTCAATTCGCCGCGGACGCTGGCAGGCGGGCGAGGCGGGGCAACCGCGCCCGTCACACCCTGATGGGCGCGGACAAGCAAAGCATTGGCGGCGCGCGGGGGAGTTAATGGCGAAGGACGGCGCGGGGCGACGCGACGCGACGCGGCGCTGCAGCAGCCCTCGGCGTGGGGGCGGGACGCGGCATGCCCACGAGCCTCCGTGCTGGGCGGCTCCTTCCCTCAACCGCCGCGTCCTCGGTCACTCGGTGCCCGGTCGTGTGCTCCGCCTGGCGCTTTGGTGGTAGCAAACTCTCGCCCCAAACCGACCGCCTACCCTACACCGCGCCCTTGCCTCGCCTTGCTCTCCGCTTCATACACCGCGTCGTACAGTTGGCCCCCTACACGGCTCTACCACACTCTCTGCCCCATGCGGGCACGCCTGGGCGTACTCCTCATTCACTCTCTCCCCATTTACACCCTACACATTGTTGCACTCTCCCATATTGTTGCACACTCCACATTGTTGCGCTCACCACATTGTTGTACTATCGACATTGTTCCACTCTCCACGTTCTTGTAGTCTCCACATCCCGGCTGCACTCTCCCACACCGCCGCGCTCTCTACACCACCGCACTCTCCCACACTCCACATTCCACGCACTCCCACACTCTCCACACTCCCCTCCCCTCCCACACTCCACGCCCCACCACTCCCTACATTCCCACACTCCCACACTCCCCTCACTCCCACCTCCCCGCTCTCTCGCACTCCCACACTCTCCATACTCTCACCTCTCCATACACCCACACTCTCTACACTCCCACACTCTCCACCTCCCACACTCCCCACACTCCCACTATCCACCACACACCCACACTATCCACACTCCCACCATCTCCACACACTCCCCACCACCCTCACACACACTGCATTTTCCACACCGCCACACTCTCTACACCGTTGCACTCTCCAAACCACCATACTATCTCTCTCTCTCACACACACACACACACTCGCTACACATCCACACTCTCCAACATACACACGCTCTCCTCACGCCTTCGTTACCTCACTGTCCATCTCGCCACACTAGCCACATTCTATACACAGCTCCACATTTCATCCCACCGCACCTCGCAACACACTGCTCCATTCTATTTTATGCCCGCTCTTCACCGGAATCTTACCACTAGTCTTCTCTCTCCCCTCTCTCATACTCTCGTTGTTGGCCCCCTTATTTCCGGCTGCTTTGTGTTGTGCTCTGCCTTTCCTCCCTCTACCCCACCTCCACGACCGCCTGCCAACCTTGACTCGTTTCTATTAGTCCCGTCTCCCTTTGGCTTTTCAACGGTTTCGCAACATCCGCTCCACCCCGACTCAACGATTTGCCCCTTTCCATTTCTCTCCCTCCCCCGCCCCACCGCTCCACCCCGCTCCACCCCGCTCCACCCCGCTCCACCCCGCTCCACCTCGCTCCACCCACTCCACCCGCTCCCCCGCTCCACCCGCTCCACCCCGCTCCACCCCGCTCCCCTCCACCCCGCTCCACCCTCCGCTCCACCCCCGCTCCACCCCGCTCCACCCGCTCCACCCCCGCTCCACCCCGCTCCACCCCCGCTCCACCCCGCTCCACCCGCTCCACCCGCTCCACCCGCTCGCTCCACCCCCTCTCCACCCGCTCCACCCTCGCTCCACCCCGCTCCACCCCGCTCCACTCCACCCCGCTCCACCCCGCTCCACCCCGCTCCACCCGCTCCACCCCGCTCCACCCCGCTCCACCCCGCTCCACCCCGCTCCACCCCGCTCCACCCTCGCTCCACCCGCTCCACCCCGCTCCACCCGCTCCACCTCCGCTCCCACCCCGCTCCACCCCGCTCCACCCGCTCCACCCCGCTCCACCCGCTCCACCCCGCTCCACCCCGCTCCACCCCGCTCCACCCCGCTCCACCCCGCTCCACCCCGCTCCACCACGCTCCACCCCGCTCCACCCGCTCCACCCCCGCTCCACCCCGCTCCACCCCGCTCCACCCCGCTCCACCCTCGCGCTGCGATGTCGCACCCCGCTCTAACTCGTGAAAGCGTCGTATTCATGGTCACAGGACGCGTCGCGCCTGCATATTGACTGATTCATCGCTAAGCGAGTCAAGTGCCTTTGTACGAACCGCCACTAGGCAATGAATTCATTGCACTGAAAGGTTTCATGGTCTCGGATGTTAAGCATCAATACCTTCTAAACAAAGAGAGAGGAAGAGAGAGAGCCAGAGACCGAAACAGAACTTGCGTATGGTGATACGCTTTATGTTGCTCGTTGTTTTGCTTATCAGGGAAAATGAACTAATGTCCATTCAAACTAGCTTCTTTAGAATATTCCCTTGCTTCGGTAAAATATGTACAGCTGTTATATTTTATATGGAGAACTGTGATTAGTAAGTCCGTTAAAGTTAACTTAAAATTATAACACTTTTAAATTTCCTGATAATGCTTGCTTTTTCGTTCAGTTCATTTACCTATTTTGTTCTGGTTTTAGATTCTTTGTTTAGAACGTTGCAAGTAATCAACAAATTTACACATCATCCTGTTCTTATCGAGGATTTTCATCATCCTTCTGCATCCAAATTTTATTACATTTTCCAACAGTTCTATATCGAACAGCATATTCATGTTCACGTTACCATTATTTGAGGCATGTGGGAGTAAATAATGGTACCTGACGTTTTGAACAAAATCAAAATTAATGTTTTCAATGACGGATATGAACTAAATATCTCTTTATTTCAAGACAACACAATAATTCAACAAATGGTAATGATGTATTCTCTCGTTTGTTACGGCTTATACCTCCCATTTTCTTCAAAACCTCATTTTCATATTGCCCCTTGCTGCAAACCATGGAATTTCCGTTACTATCATTTACTCTCCGGACTCATTTGCAGCTGTCTAGCTCATTCATCTGTGAGCGAAATATCTTTCAATCGTCCCACTTACGGCTAGAGCAGGCAAATATTATGAAAACATCTGTATATCGATTGATTGATTAATTGATTGTTACTGATTCCGGACGAGTCAACTACTGAAGTCAGTAGTCCCGTAAGTGTAGCACATGTTTTTCGTTGGGAGGTGGCGTTGATCTTTCCCCTCTGAATGGCGAGATTCGGCGGCGAGTTACTGTCGACTAGCGGGAATTTTCCCCAACCAGATATCTCCCACTAGTGGGGCAACGCCCCAGCCGGGACAAGTTCTGAGTCCCCGACCGGTCTCCCGGCATGTGTGGAAGTGCAGTGCATATTAGTGTAAGTGTGTGTAAAGAGTGAGGATAGGACAAGGAAAGAGGAAGGAAAGATCGCGCCTGGTCTGTGGCCCGTTTGTCAGGCTACTGCTCCGGCATTCGCCTGGTGTTGATCGGAGAAACTACGAAAAAGTACCTATCAGAGAAGCCGGCCGCTAGATCCATTATATCGATATTTCGATATATCAACAAAAGGTCTTCGACGTCGATTTAAACATTGATAAAAACATCGATGTTTTAAATATGATAAAACAAATTATAATTTCCCATCCTATTTCCATTTTTACTCACAGTACTTAAATGAAATACCTATATACTTGATTGTTTAATCACGTATAAGTAGTATGTTAATAATAATCTTCATCGAATGTAAAGAGGGAAATACAAAATAAAGGACATTGTGAAATGCTATTTTTCCATTCATTCACTTTCATTCATAAATCATCGAAGTCAAACGTCTTAAATCGTAATATTCATAATACGTAAACATTAGTTTAAAGAAATTTCTACCTAAAGGGATCTGTCACCATAAATTTCTAATCCATATTCTACACAAGCAAGGTTCAAAATACTATTTAACGATATTGTTGCGTTCAACATCATCGAAAATGATAGCATAAACATTTTTTTAAACATCAATGTTTCTATGCCTTCAGTGCTCAATGCAAGATTTTTTCCTTCAACTGTTTATTGTGCCATGGAAGGGGAAGGTAGGCCATCGGTCAAGAAAAGTTGCGCAGGTAATAATATAGAGCATCTTCAACAAATGTAGGTTGCAACATTTATGCATTTCAACGCTTTTCACCTGCCCTTCACAGATTTACAGCCTAATTGAGTCATCCGCAGGCTGTACGTCACCCAATCGTTCTGCTAGAAGCTTTCTCCTTGGCGACGCCTTTCCAGCGCAGCCTACCCGCTGCTTCCGGCATTCCTGGCGCTGCGGCAGGGGTCGGCGGGAGGGAGAGACGGTGAGAGACGTGGCGGGACGGGACGGGACGGGACGGGACCGTGCGGGGCGTCTAGGGGCGACGCGCAGCGTAGGGCGTGGGGTGTGGTTGGGGGCGGGGGAGGAGTGGGGCAGGGCAGGGGACGTGACGCTGGACGGGGCGCGAGCGTGGCGTGGGACGAGGCGCGAGGCGGGACGGGACGTGCAGGGAAGCGGGGCGGGGGCGAGGCGGGGCGGGGGCGGGGCGGGGCAGGGCGCAGGGGAGGAGGCGTGGTGGCCGCGGGGCGGGGCGGCGGGGCGAGTCGCGGAGCGTTGTATGGGGACGGAGAACCGGGCGCGCCACGGGGGTGTGGGGGCGGGGCGGGGTGCGACTCGTGGGCGTGGCCGGGAGTGGGACGCGGAGCGCGAGCGGAGCGAGGAGCGTGACGCGCGCGGGTGCCTGCATGGCGCGGGGTGGGAGGTGGGGCGCGGGGCGTGACACGGAGTGTGGGGCGGAGCGCGGGCGGTGCGGGACGGGCGGGGCGGCGCGGGGCGGCGCGGGGCGGCGCGGGGAGCGTAGCCCTCAAGAGCGCAAACCTCTCGAGGCGGCGGCGGGCGCGGATCGCTCTTTGATTATCCGCAGCCGCCTCCGAATCGCTGACTATTTAAACAGCGGCCGTCCCTCGTGTGCTCGTCAACGCCATCGTAGGAAGAACCGTTCAGCTCCCACTTCGAGCAGGAGCGCCGTTTACGTGGGAGCGTTTTCCAATGTCACTTAGTTCCCTCGGTCATTCTCTCGCGATGTCCAGACGAACCGTCGCTCCGGACATACGGTTTGGTGGAGATTTCGTGCACTTGAGAAATCAGTTGACTGGCTGCCTTCCCAGACCAACTTAATCCTGCAGTCCCATTCAATTTTCTTATATGCCTTAATCCATTATCTCTCTTCGCTGTCATCTTTTCCATTTTTTATGTTCGTACTCCCGTACCACTTCTGTTTATAGCAGTACATCGCCGATAAGGAGTGCACATATTATTTTCACATCTAATCGGTAATACACCGGATTCCTTCACAATTATTCCCGTCACATGCGCTTCGAGTACAGACGACGTTCCAACTTCAACTATATACAGAACAATAACATTAATCTTAGAATTCAAGAACTTGAAAGAAAGAGATGAAAATGTTGAAACTATTTGTGATAAGTAAAATGATTATTGGCTCCTCCCAGTTCTTGTTGATGTAATGTGATACTCAAATAATGTAATTTATCATTGTAGAAATAGGTCACCTCCAGTTACTTTCGTTTTTATGTAACTCACTTGAACTCTTTAAAAGAAACCGTTCACTTTGCTTCTATCTCGACAGAGTTGCCGTGTGGGTTGTCATATGTTTTGCGTCCTTCAATCACATTCGGCGTTATTTATTTGCGTCCATGCGGTTGCCAAGGCTTCCATCGTCTCCTCCTTGGCCGCCTCCGTCTCCTCCAGCGCGACGCCACTGGGAACCAACAGCGCGCGAGGGCGGCGCGGCGCGGCGCTCCTCAAACAGCGCGCCCGAGAGCTGGACAAACAGCGGCGCCGCAGCGGGCCCCACCCCCGCCCCGCCCCCGCCACACCCACCCCGCGAATGCCCCCGCCGACTCCACTACACGCTCCGCCGCCAATGGAAGGGCATTTAAGGAGTTTTAAGCGTCAAAATGTCTCTGAACTCGAAATTTAGAAGAGAAATCCCCAGCGGTAATACTGTGAAGAAGGATGATTTTGTGCGATTTATATGACACCACAGGCACAAAATGGGTGCCTGTGGCCCACAGACCCGTATGTGTGCTATTGCTGGAAAGATAAATCCCCCCCGAGAGGCTGAATTGAACAGATTTAAGGCGAGAAAGATGTACAATTTTGCAGATTATGATGTAAGAAAAGCATGAAATCCACTACTCTCACGGTCCGCTTCAAATGCTTGTAATCATCGTCCATAACATCGAAGCAATTCGTTGTAGTCTCTTAAAATCAGGTTTTAATGTCCAGTGATGTACGAGTTGTGTTTCCTACGCTGTAATCTACAACAAGAACCCTTTTTAAATGTTAAAATTAATTTTCAGAGGATATCGCTTCTCGGCTGTCAGAAACGTTCGATTGATTATTTCCTGTTTCCTGGTACGTCAACTGTTATGGTCATTAGTCCCGTAAATTTAATGCATTTTTGATCCCGGAAGGTAGCAGTGATCTTCTACCTGTGGATGGCGAGATACGGTGCATACCAATACGTCGGCTTCTCGGTTTCGCTATCCAAGTATCGCCTACAAGCAGGGCCCACCCAGAGCCAGCACAAGCTCTAAGTCCTCGACATGTGTGGCAGTTAAGTGTGTGTAAGTTAGGGTTGACGATAGGACAAGGAAGAGGAAGGAAAGATCGCGCGCGGCCCATGGTCGTTTGTGAGGGCTCTGTTCCGACTATCGCATGTTGTAAATCGGAGAATCCACAGAAAACTACTCAACAGAGCAACAGTCCGCTAGCATTCTCCTCCAGACAGAGCCTGAATTCGACCTAGGTATCTAGCTAATGTCGAAAATCCTTCTATTGTCTGGACTCGAACCCTAGAACCAAAGGTACTGCTGTTACTTCAGTTGATGCCCTGAGCCACCTAAGTTGGTCAGAAACGTTAGAAATTGTGTTCCAGTGAAGAGTTTCACTTGTAAAAGAAAATTACAAAATGTTTTCATGGGTCCAACTAGTAATAATTTATTACACTTGTCGATAAAGTAATTGACTTTATCTTAGGGAGTATTGTATTATCGCACTATCAACGAAGGAGAAAATACAAAATATATTGATCGTTGAGTCTAATATTTCTTTTCGTTTCTTATATTATTGTTTTAATGCTCAGTTATGTCACGTTAAATGATTTCTGATAACTCCGCAAGGAGCGCTCGTGAAAGTATTTTATCAGCCGTTGACGATTAATAGGAACTTTAATAACTTATAATTAACCATTAAAGACCTGTTTAATAATCGAAATATTTTTTTCCGTTGCTTCTTAAGATTTTTCAATATATTACCGTGCACCTGTTTAATTTCTTGGCTAAATTTGTTAACGTAATTAAGTACTAGACAGTTAAAAGAACTATTTCTCGAATCTATTCAATAAAATCATCCCTTTTTTCTCAGTACATGGTCCTTGTCTACCTGTATATTTGAATAAAGTTGTTCTCTAAGGAATGAAATTATTACTCAATCAACCTGATGTCTTTTGAATGTGTATCTTATTGGATTCACTGAAAATATAACGAACTTTGGCGGATGTATTCTACATGAATCGGTCAAAGCTATGTCTGGGGAGATTTAATCTATTAGCAAGCACCTTCTCCTGTATTTTTAATTAGTTCATATTGTCTGTGTATTCCTTATTTCTCTATCGTATTCAAAAAACTGTTCATTAAAAAGATACTAACACCTTTTTTAACATATTCAAAAATATCAAAACAAAAATTGTTAGAAACATGCACAGTAGTATTGGGTGAGAATAGTAGAAACGTACAATAGAGATAGTGATTGAGTAGGTATTGATAATTTATTTTTTATTATTACAAGTTGAAATGCGTTCAATTTTTTGCTCAAATGGGTTTGTAAAAAGTAGAATTTTCTATCCAGTCACTTCAAGAGCACCTAACTAGTATTTTTAAGAAGGTCTTGACTATTCTCGATGGCAAAAAGACACGCGGAGATTTCATCTTCACCGTGACTTGTTTTACGCGAGATCTTGCGAAGATCTGCCGGGTGGCCCTGCGCGAACAAAGGGATAATTTTTCTCAAACGAGGAGCCTCTCTCGTCTGCCCCCATCCATCAGCTGCGCCGAGTGGGGCTGCCTCGAGCACTCAGCCTCCCTCCGCTGCCGCCCCGGCAGCGCTGCAGTCGAGTCAGGAGAAGGCTCCGTCAGCACGGCTCAAGCGCCGAGAGGCCTCAACTTCATTAACTCGCGATGCCCCTGCGCTGTAATACCGCCTCAATATCCCGTGGAAAAGCGAGGAACAAAATGTTTCTGGTGGAGGCGTGTAATTTAAAATTTAAAAATATTGTTTTTAAATAGGAAACAAATATGAATTTGGCATTATTAATATTGGAGATCCACATATTTTGTATATTGGTTTATCGGTAATGTTCAGGTAGTAAATCTTTTAATTTCAGGCCACATTAGTCGAATTTCTGGTAACAAGGTAGCTGATATGATAACAGTTAGGGCCATCGAATGCTGTTAATGACTTTTATGCAAATATCTCATCTTTTGTAAACGGGTGGTCACTTTCTGGAAATCATGGTAAACTGAAAAAAAAAATCAGGAAATTTGATTGCTCTGGAAAAGTCAGGGGCAAATCAGGGAATTTTTAAGAAGAATCCTTAGAAGACGGGTAAAATTCTGAGATGGCTTCACCTAGACATTATTTCTTAAAAACAGAGATAGAGCATTCCCTTTTGCTCAATTATTAATTGTTGAGAAGATATCGTTAGTTCGTAGTTTCTCCAGACAAAATCGGATAGCTGCCCAATTAGTATCGTGCTGCATTTAATGTTTTTAAGTTTGAAATTACAAATTTTATTCGGAAAAAATATTTGAAAAATTAATTGGAAAACCAGGAATAGTCAGGTAAACTTTGTCCAGGAAATGAGTTACCACTCTGTTGAATAAATACTTCAGTTTGTATTTCATCACTGCTGATGCTCAAATGGAAGAATTCGAGCAAAACTGTTCGCGAAGATTCTCTGTGTCAATCGCGTTTCGCTAGGCTCTTCTGATCGGTAGTTTCCCGTGATTTCTCCGATCAACACCAGACGCATGCCGGAGTAGTACCCTAACAAACGGGCCACAGACCGTCCGCGACATTTCCTTCCTCTTCCTTTTTCTATCCTCACCCCTTACACACACACACACACACAACACACACACACTAACATGAACTATATCTCACATACCGAAAGACCAGTCAGAGACATAGAGCTTGTCCCGGCTGGGGCGGTGCCCCTCTGGTGAAAGATACCTAGAGGGAAACCCCGTTAACCGACGGTAGGTCGACGACGGATTTCGTCATCCAGCGGGGGAAGACCACCCCCACCTCCCGAGAAAAACACGCACTACACTTACGGAACGAATGACCACAGTAGTTGACGCACCCGGAATCACTAAAACAATCAAATAATCAATGATTTGATAACATTTGTCATCGCTTCGTCCGAGGCCGCGCCCAGGCAGCCGCCACCCGCGCCACAGCAGCGCCGTGCAGCGGAGCCTCGGTGAAGCGTCGCAGGCGGCACCCAGCGCCAGCTCCAGCGCCGCCCGCCTGCGCGCCTATTAA
This sequence comes from Teleogryllus occipitalis, assembly GCA_011170035.1. NCBI lineage: Eukaryota > Metazoa > Arthropoda > Insecta > Orthoptera > Gryllidae > Teleogryllus > Teleogryllus occipitalis. Next base: position 315,687 of record BLKR01000854.1, on the reverse strand, counting down.
TTTAATTAAGAGGATCCCACCTCACCCCACCGCGCCTCGCCACCAGATTTACATACCATCAAATGCACGCCGAATACCCTGGCCCCGGAATTCGCCAACGTTCCCTGCCGCCGCGCCCGGACGAGAAAAAAGAAAAACCGTTGGCACCGCTTTTGAAATATTCGCCCTAATTTAATAACACGCCGCCCACTCAACGCCCGGAGCGGCTTTTGGCGATCGTTTCCCTCTTTAGCTGCGCTCGATACAAGTTAAAACGTCTCGTCTTCGGGATAAAGCCCGAATGTAGTCGAGGCTTTGGTCGGAAAGCAATTCGGCAATCGACGAAAAGGTCACGCTTTGCGCTGGAGGATATAACGTCTCCATATTTCTCTCAAAGCTCCGAACCTAATTCACTTGTTTCCGTTATGAAATACTCCATTAAATTAATTACTTCAAACCGGGCGCGGTAGCTCAGTGCATCAACTGATGTCACTGCGGTGCCTCTGACCGGAAGGTCCTAGGTTCGAGTCCTGACGGCGGCAGGATTTTCGACACTAGCTTTTCAGCTAGGTCGAATTTGGTCGCTGTCTGATTGGTAGTTTTCTGTGGTTTCTCCGATGAACACCAGGCGAATGCCGGAGCAGTACCCTACCAAACGGGCCACGGATCACTCGCGATCTTTCCTCCCTCTTCCTTGTCTTATACTCTCCCCTTACACTAACATGCACTGCACACCTAAATATTCCGGGAGAGCTTAGAGCTTGTCCCGACTGGGGCGGTGTCCCGCTGGTGGGAGAGTCCTGGTTAGGGGGAAACCCCGCTAGGCGACGGTAGGTCGACACCGGATCTCGCTATCCAGTGGAGGAAGATCACCGCCATCTCCCGAGAAAAAACATGCACTACACTATCGGGACGAATGACCAAAGCAGTTGACGCGCCCGGAAACACGAAAAAATTAATCAATTACTTCACTTCTATGTAATGATTATAGACGATTGTTGGAGTAATCGTAGTTTCTTAAGAATATTTCTTGCGTTATCCGGAATGTATGAGTGGGATTCGGTGTTTCGAGTTTGCCTTCTTCCTGTCCTTTGAAAAGGCAATTAAATTCAGAGGAAAGGGTTACTCTTGAAACATTCCCTTTAAGCGATCGCAGGCCCAGACCAAGGGTTAAGGATGCTGAAACTCTTATTCAAGTGGTTCGTGATTTACGTTTTGTGAGGCTAAAATGCAGATTAATGAAGAGAATTCTGTTAGCAGCTATAGAATTTATAATTCTGAAAAACTCATATATAATACTCTATAACATAGGTCCATGGCTTCTCCGAAAACTTTAGGAAATATTCTTTTTTCGCGTGTTGTATCCAACCTTTGAAATCGTTGATGGATTGCTGAATGATTATTGGATTTTATATTTGTTTGCTTTTAAATTTAATTACGTATCAACATTTCTGTTCCTAATGAGTTTTTGTTATGATTAACATAATTGTTTCGGAACATTGAAGTGAAGTAGTTATTTTAATAAGTCTGTAAAACTACTGCTGAAACTGATAGACATAATTTTACAAATCACTCTAAGTGACCAATTCATTGCAAATCTATAGATGTGGTAAAGCGCATTTTTAATAGTAGTTTACGATATAAGTCTCGATTGGTTACCAAACTCGGCTAACGGCCTCGTTTGGCAAATCTTCAATCTCGTATTTAATAAGATGTTACGACACGTATATCGTACAACGTTTTATCCACTTTGTAAAAATTAGTTAGATTTAATCTAAAAGATCGTCCTACGCGTTCGTTTAGTACTAACGATTTATTTTCTAGAAGTGGCGACACTGTTTCTAACAATGATAACAATTGAAACACATTTGGTGTCAACCTCAAGCTTTGTGTATTCTTTCCACGGTGTAAGAGTATTTTTTTTCCAATATGAGTGACAGCAGCTGTGATTCTGACATCGAAATAGCAGCAAATGCTGCTCTAGACACGCTATTACCAGAGAAATCACGAAAAAAATATGAGCGTGAATACACTTTATTTAGAGACTGGAGTGCAACCAAACATATTAAAACCATTTCGGAAAAAGTTATGATGGCGTACTTCTCTGGTAAGTCTAAAAAGAGAAACCCTCAAGTCTATGGTCACATTATTCCATGTTAAAGAGTACAATATTACTTAATGATAATGTGGACATAAGTAAGTTCACACAATTGATAGCTTTCTTAAAAAGAAAGAGCGAAGGATACATGAGCAAGAAATCTAAAATATTTTCGAAAGATGACATACATAAATTTTTAATAGAGGCAGATAATGAAATTTATTTAATGATGAAGGTGACATTAATAGTTGGCGTTTTTGAAGCTTGCCGTAGAGAGGAATTGAAAAATTTAGAATTAAGTGATATAGAGGATAAGAATACGTATATTATAATTAATATACCAAACACCAAGACATTAATTTCAAGACAATTTGTTATTACTCAAGGAAGTGTCAAAGAATTCAACTGTTTGGAGACTTTTCGTCAATATTTTCGCCTTCGGCCGGAAAATGTCAAGCACGATCGTTTCTTTCTCTCCTACAAGAATGGAAAATGTTCTTCGCAACCAGTTGGGATAAATACTTTTGGAAACATTCCAAAAAAATAGCAATGTATCTTGGTTTGAAGAATTCTGAAACTTTTACAGGACATTGCTTTCGTCGATCATCTGCTTCTTTACTCGCCGATGCAGGTGCTGACATGAATGTGTTAAAGAGGCACGGTGGATGGAAGTCAAATTCTGTTGCTGAAGGTTATGTCGAAACATCAGTGCAAAATAAAAAAAGAGATAGCTATGAAAATTATGGGGGAAAATATTTCGAATGTGGAATCTACAAATATTTCAAATGCAAATATGAATTGTACAGCTTCAACATCATCGGGAATTACGGTATCAAATTGCAGCAAATTTGTAATTAATGTTTACAACAAATAAGCATAGCTATTATTATAATTTGAACTCTTATTCTGTTAAAAAGTTATGTCAATAAAAATTCTTTGAACAATTGTTGTTATTTTTAATAGTAGGAATCAAGCTAGTCGCGGAATAACCCATTACAAAACGAGTGTCGTAATGAAGTACTTTACCGCACTGGGTGCGGTAAAGAGCTTCATTACGACACTGAACCTAATGTCGTAATGTTTGACTTTACCTAACCAAAGTGGATAAACATTTTTAACATTCAATTTTACAGCTTAGTAATATGCTTATTATCTATGGCTATATATTCCCATATACCTCAATTTCTTTTAATTCGAGAAATTCTTTTAATTCCAGAGCTGAAAAGCTTTTGTCAGTGGTAAAATGGTAAAAAGAGGGATCGTTAAACTAGTATGATCATTATAAATAGAGTGTAGGTTATATGTTCATTTTCAGGAAATTTGAGAGAACACGAAATTTTATTACCATTTTTTTTTCAAAGGAACAAAGAGAAATCTATAATCGCAATTAACTGTTATGGTTTTCCTTATTCTGAATTCAAATAGATGTCCATAGGAGCCTTTCGCAAAACTTCAATGTAATGCTAATGATATAAAAACGTTCGTAGGTTTACTCTGGGGATTTTCAGTACAATCCCTACAATATTCCGCATTCCACCGCCGGCATTCAACTGTTTTAAAGAGTTCTCTCGGTACCAGAGCGCGCATCATGCAAAGACCGCCCAATGTCTCCGACTGGGTTGCGCGGCTGTCTCTTGTCAAGCTGTTTTTGCATGGATCATATTGAATTGCTAATGGACAACGGTCCGACAGTCGTAAGGAAATTGAAGCGTCTGATGCTCCATTCCCACGATTCAGTTTTTGAACTTCGGTGTGCGTTATCTGATCACAGTGTTTGGAGGCGGATTATACAGAATGTCCTGTAGGGGGGGGGGGGGCACGTCGAAAATTCGAAAATAAGCTCTTAAGACAATTTTAAGCTTTAAAAAATAAAAAAGGACTCAATTTACACAATTCGACAGCTTTTTTATTTCGCGGTTAATTTTTCTTTCTGAACAAGTATATTCATTTCTTTTGTAAAAAATCAATTCATACGTTTCTAGAGTGTATCTGTGCTTTTGCAATGCAAATTTTTGCCTGGAAACATTCTTTCAAATCAAACTTTTGAGTGTTTATTGCGGCCCAGCCATTCACAATATCCAAGTAGTTTATGAGACAAAATATGCTTAAAGTTGTCTTAAGATCTTATTTTCGAAGTTTCTTCCGTGGAAATTCTGTATATTTCTAGTTCACGACAGCCCAAGATCAAGTTGAGTACTGTGTGTTTGTCTAGTATTACTAGTAATAATAATAATAATAATAATAATAATAATAATAATAATAATAATAATAATAATAATAATAATGTATGCTGAGATCACTTTGCCTAAACCTATTCACTTCGTTTCTGGAATATCCGAGGTATATAATTACTTAACTTTCTACGCATGAACCGGGAAGAAATTCATTCTTTCAGGTAAGTTTTGTATTTTTATAAGTTTGTTTTCCTTTCTTGCTCTTATTCTAACAAAACACATCTTTTACTTTATATCTCATTGTTGATTGTATCCTACTAAAACTTGAGCATATAATTCCGAGGTCTATGACCTCCAAATCCTGGAACTAACGGATTCGTGTAAAAAAATGTGACCTCGGATTTTCGTGCGCTCACTTCTTCGGGCACACGGTCGTAAAGTAGCATCCATAAAAACGATACAAGATATACACACGGAATATTTCTTTTCCTACTTCTCCGCAAAGCACTAACCTCGCAATAACATCCCGGAGCAGATTCAATCTTGTTGACAAAGTTCCTAGCCCAGGAGGAAGAACATCAGAAACGTACTTCTGTTCCATTGGTTGGTTGATCCACTAATGATGATTATGCTATTGGCTAGTAATTTAGCTGTCGGGCAGGAAAAGGAATAACACGTCTATAAAACATAATAACAACGCCATTAAGGCAGCTCACACATCATCAATTCCACCTCTTTGAGGCGACAAAACCTTCGCACAGTGACGTCTGTAAAAAACGTTCTTCATTGATGAGCGCATGTGGAAACGAACAATCAAGAGAATATGCCTTTACTGTGGTTCGAGTAAGCGTATCTTCTGGACAAACGAACAAGTGTTCAATAATTTGCGTTCATAAATAATTATGTTGACCTCACAGAAGAAAAAGATGTTTATAATTGTCTCTGAAAATTTTTGTAATATGAATTAACACTCAGGAAATCGAAAATTCGTATATATTTTGCCCATAAAAATGTGATCCTGATGAAAAACTTCCGAATAAAAATATGAGATATAGATATTTTCAATTTTCTTACGCTTGTAATTGAATGAGAATAAAATATTTTTCAGAAATAATTAGTAAAAGGTATTTAAGCGCTGATCATGCCATTAATAAGAATTAATGTCTTTTTATTGTAAAAGCATTCACAAGAATCGTCATCATGTAACATGTCAGTAATTTTTTATTTAAATTTAGGTTTATTTATGAAGTACTATTTATACGTGCTTTATCGACTTAATACTAATGAATTGATTACATTAGTTTCTAGACTGACAACAAATCTATGTCCTATCTATAGCAGCGACTTTGGGAAAACGGCATTTTTAACAACGCACATTTTCCGAAATTAGTGATCACGAATGTAGTAAATATAAATGATTATACCCGTTGATTCAATCTACTCGCATCAAAAATATGGCCATTTGAATGAAGCTCCTTTAAGAATGATGAGTAACATTTTCCATCGCCTTTCGAAATAAGAGACATGAATAAAACGATAAAAGATGTACACCAAATATTTCTATTCCGTCTTCTTCGCAAAGCACCAACTTTGTAATAACATCCCTTTGAAGATAGTCTTGATAAGATTTCAAGCGCAGAAAGCAGAACAGCAAATGGTCCCATTGCTCAGATTCCATTCGCGAACCCCGAGCGTCGCTGCCTGTGGAAAGTCAGTTCGTGCAGCGCCCACTGGCAGCGCGCGTGTCCCCGCCCCCGCCCGGCGGCGCTGGCGCTGGCCCGCGGGCCGGCCAGCCACTCGGCCGGGTAATTGCCACTCCTCTTCGCGGACATCTCATTTGACGCGGCGGGCGCCAAGGGCCCCGGGCCAAGCGGGCTATCAGCGCGCCTTTCGCGCGCTCTCGTTAGCGCCGACGCCTCGCCGACGCCAACGCTACCACCACCATCACCATCGCCGTCACCACCACCACCACCCCACCGTCACCACCAATATCACCTTAGCCGCCACCGTCACAACCGCCACAGCTCCTTGGGCCAGTAAGGCTCCTTGGCCTTTACCACCTCAGCCACCACCGCTACCACAGCCACCACCACCATCACCACAACCACCACCACCGTCACCACCACCACTTCCACCATCGTCACCACCAGTATCACCTTAGCCGCCACCGTCTCAACCGCCGCCGCCACCACATCCACCTCCACCATCGCTGCCACCGTCAACACCACCACCACCACCACCACCAACCCACCGTCACCTTCGCCATTTCCACCATCGTCACCACCAGTAACACCTTAGCCGCCACCGTCTCAACCGCCGCCGCCACCACATCCACCTCCACCATCGCTGCCACCGTCAACACCACCACCACCCCACCGTCACCTTCGCCATTTCCACCATCGTCACCACCAGTAACACCTTAGGCGCCACCGTCTCAACCGCCGCCGCCACCACATCCACCTCCACCACCACCGACGCCAACACCACCGCTACCACCACCGCCGCAGTCGCTGCGTAGGCACCTCTACCACCGTCACCATCGCCAAAGCCACCGCCGCCACCACCACTACCAATACCACCACCAACACAACCATCATCACCGCCACCACCACCACCACCACCACCACCACCACCTCCGCCACCTCCATCACAATCACTTCCGCTTCTTTTTTTTAACTCTCCGTATCCCACCCACCCACCAGGCCCATCTCACACAACGTATCTTGCCCCATTCAGCTCATCCTAATCCAACCATCCAACACGACCCGCTAAACGCGACAAGCCAATTCACCCGCAATGTCGCTGTGCTTAAAAAAACACACGTATTTCTCTCCAACTTGCACTTTTCGTTATTAAATTCCCTCTCTTTCACCTCGTCCAAAGCGGACCCACCCCTTTTTATTTAATCTCAATTTCCTCAATTGCTCATCACTCCGTACCAGATTCCACTTACACTAACATGCACTACACTACCACATATTCCGGGAGAACGGTCGGGAGCTTACAGCTTGTCCCGGCTGGGGCGGTGCCCCGCTGGTGGGAGAGTCTTGGTTAGGGGAAACCCCACTAGGCGACGGTAGGTCGGCGCCGGATCTCGCCATCCAGCGGGGAAAGATCACCGCGCATACCCCGAGAAAAAGCATGCACTACACTAACGGGACTAATGACCAAAGCAGTTGACGTGCCCGGAAACACGAAAAAATCAAATCAAATCAATCCGTACCAGATTCAAAATATAGATACGTGTCTCTTTACAAGACAAACAGTGTTTCAATTTATACAACGACTTCCTACGTGCCTCCCATCCCTGTCTAAGACTTCTTATAAACGGCCACACGTCTTCTGCAACTCCACGCCCCGTTCTACGGCAAAGCGACTTCCAACTTCTACCCTCGCTTTCTTCTCCGTTGAACTCTCTGTACCACGTCTCTGCTGTATCCAACTTCACTCTCTCTGTAAGCGCTTCCGTGCACCCCCGCCCTGCTGAAGTCTGCGCGCAGGCGAACCGCCGCGCCCTGAGGCAGGTGCAAGCGGGGGCGGGGCGGGGGGCGGGGCGGGGGGCGGCGCGGCCGCCGCAGGCAATCTGCGCCGCACAATGCGACGCTCCCGTCCAAATAGACGCGCCAGCCGCCGCCGCCGCCGCCACTGTCGCCACCGCCACCGCCACTGTCGCCGCCGCCACCGCCACCGTCGCCGCCTCCGTCGCCGCCACCGTCGCCGCCACCGTCGCCACCACCGTCACGACCTCCCTCGCCACCGCCACTGTCGCCACCGCCACCGTCGCCGCCACCGTCGCCGCCACCGTCGCCACCACCATCGCCACCGTCGCCGCCCCCTCGCCGCCACCGTCGCTGCGTCCGTCGCCGACACCGTCGCCGCCACCGTCGCCACCACCGTCGCCTCCACCGTCGCCGCAACCGTTGCCGCCTCCGTCGCCGCCACCGTCGCTGCCGCCACCGCCACCCTCGCCGCCAATCCACGTGCGGAGTCCACGTGCCGCCAATCCACGTGCGCCAATCCACGTGCGTCGGTAATGAAGTGCTTCTCGTACCACCCACTGCTGCCGAACGTCTGCCCTCCCTTCTCAGCCTCTTGGCTCAGGGCATCAACTGATGTCACTGCAGTGCCTCTTACCGGGTGGCCCTGGGTTCGAATCCCCACGATAGCAAGATTTTCGACACTACATAGGTTTAATTCAACCTCTATCTGGAGGAGAATTCTAGCGGCCGGTTGCTTTGATCGGTTGTTTTCCGTTGTTTCTCCGATCAACCCCAGGTGAATGCCGGAGCAGTTCGCTAACAAACGGGCCACGGACCGTGCGCGATCTTTCCTTCCTCTTCCTTGTTCTGTCCTAACCCCCCTTACATTCACACTCACATGCATTAGACTACCACACTTGTTGAGAAACCAGTCGGGAACGTAACCCGGCTAAAGCGGTGCCCCGCTAATGGGGAAATACCCTGCTGATTGGGGAAAGTTTCCGCAAGACCACGTACGTCAGCGCCGGATGTCGCCAGCCAGCGAGATATCATCGTTATCTCCCGCAATGCAATAAAAGCACTATACGTACGGGATTAATGACCTTAAAAATTGGCGTGCCTGGAATCACTAAATCAGACAGCGCGTCTCCGTTTCTACGCAACCGCTAACCACGCGTTTTGCATTCGTTGTATTACGTTCCACGGCGCGTTCAATTGAACTCGTAGTTTCCAAGAGCTATTCACTAGTGGCAACCACCATGCCGGCATCTGCCTGTCACTGCTTCGTTTTCTCTCAAAGGTTGTCCTAATACTGGTTTTCTCATTAACTCTTCCCTGCGACACCCACGCTTGCATTCCTTGTTTATCGTGTTCCATTATGTCTCATGCAGCTTTAGTGTTGAAGTACTGTTTACTTCTCACCCCCGACCTCCGCGCGCCCGGACACCGCCTCGTCTCCCGTTCTCACCACTTTCCTTGCTCAGTACTTCGCCCTTCCACACGCCTTTCCCTGCGTGGGAAGCTGATACACCACCTCGCAGGCACTTTAGCGACCGAGCCGGGGTGGACCGCGGGGTGCGGGGCCAGAGGCATGCGCCCGCATGTCTCGGAACCTTTCTACCGGCCTCCGCCGGACTTCTGTAACTGACATGCTTTCGAAATAGCTTTCGAAATAAATTTTCTCGCCACATTTCTGTAATAGAAGAGTTAATTTTTCCCTCGACCCCATGACCGTAACAGATGCATATGGTTTGTTCGGTGCTAACGAGAAATTTCAGTACACTTTCTTTGGAGTTTGCTCTAAATTCTGGATCACTCTCCGCAGCCCTTGTCCCCTCTCTTGATGTACTCGTCGCTTGGTGCTTAGTGACTTGCACCCCTCGCCCTTTTCCACCCTCCCGTCCACCCTCCCTCCCACCCGCCCAAGGGCCCAGAGGGCGTCGCGTCGCGGAATTGGATTTGAGCTGGCACCTCCCGCGCGGGAAGCCGCGCTGTTTCAGAGCATTATTAATTCAAACTGCAAGCGCCGCCAGGGCCTATTGACGCTGCGAGGGTGGCCGACGCCCACACCCAGCCCACACCCCGCCCACACCCCGCCCACACCCCGCACACACTCCGCCCACACCCCACCCACACACCGCCCACACGCCGCCACACACCGCACACACACCGCACACACACCACACACACACCACACACACCCCGCACACACCCCGCAAACACCCCGCACACACCCCGCACACACCCCGCACACACCCCGCACACGCTCCGCACACGCTCCGCACACACCACACACCCCGCACACACCCCGCACACACCCCGCACACACCCGCACACACTCCTGTCCACACACCGCCCACACACCACTACACACCGCCACACCGCACATACACACACAGCACACACCCGCACACACCTCCCACACACCGCCCACACACCACTAGCACACACAGCACACGCACACACCCCGCACCCGCACACCCCGCACACACCCCGCACACACCCCGCACACACCCCGCCCACCCACTCGCTTCTAATGCGTTTTCGGTGCGAACCACCCACTCTTCCCTGGTCGCGTTGCCACCAGCCAGGGTACCAGGCCATCAACCCTGACGCTTTTTCTCTCTATCACCTATTCCCTCTACTTCAACCCCATCCTGCCAACGGCTCGTCCTACACTATGTTTTCCTTCCATCAGCTCCTATCACTAACTCCCCCTAAAAATAGTTCCTTCTACCACCCGCTTCCCTTATCGCTCACCCTAACTGCAGCTCCCCTTCTCACCAGGCCCCATCACCAGTTCCACTTCGACCAGTTCTCCCTACCTCCTACTTCCTCTACCACCAGCTTATCCTACCACCAGCTTATCCTACTACCAGCTTATCCTACCACCAGATTATCCTAGCACCAGCTTATCCTACCACCAGCGTATCCTACCACCAGCTTATCCTACCACCAGCTTGTCCTACCGCCAACTTATCCTAGCACCAGCTTACCCAACCACCAGCTTATCCTACCACCAGATTATCCTAGCACCAGCTTATCCTACCACCAGCGTATCCTACCACCAGCTTATCCTACCACCAGCTTGTCCTACCACCAACTTATCCTACCACCAGCTTATCCTACCACCAGATTATCCTAGCACCAGCTTATCCTACCACCAGCGTATCCTACCACCAGCTTATCCTACCACCAGCGTATCCTATCACCAGCTTGTCCTACCACCAACTTATCCTACCACCAGCTTACCCTACCCCCAGCGTATCCTACCACCAGCTTACCCTACCAACAGCTTATCCTACCATCAGCTCCTCCTACTACCAGTTCGCCCTTCTTCCCGCTTCACCTGCCAGCAGCTCCCCATTACCATCCTCTAGACCTCTAAACGTTTTTCCTCTTCCACCTGTTTCCCTAATTATCCGCTCCCCTACCACCTAATATCACTACCATAGGATGTTTATCAACCGTCCCATTACTATCGACTTCCCCTACCATCCGATCCCCTAATACCCTTTCACCCGCCTTTCTCCTACTATCACCCTCTCTCTCTTTTCCATGCCTTCGTCGCCAGTTCTTTCCAACCCACTGCTCACGGCAACGTTTGTCCCGTTAATGTTCAGATATTCCTGAATAACTAGTATTCTTACGAGCAAATGCGACACATCAGTGCCATTTCCCCATGCCATACCTACCCTGTCCCATCCTCATCCCTTCCATCTCCATGATTGTTGCATTATCCTCCGCGTCTTGTTCATTGCTGGCGCCGCCCATGATGGCTATTCGGTTGAACAGAGGGGCCATCAAGAGTAGTGAGGTGCGTGAATGAGAATACTCAATGCCAGTGAGGAGCTCAGGGAATGTGGATTTGTAAAGGACCCTTGGGTCGTAGAAGCAATTAGGATCGTGAATAATCCACGCGATACTCTATAAGTATTCAAAGATGATGGAGAACGCTTTGTTTGATGCTTGATTACTATAATATTTATATTTACATTAAATACTTAAGTAGTTTTCTTTGTTTAATTCCGCTTCCTATTTTTATTATGAAGGAACCATTCTTGGTTTTCTGTACTATTTTTTTTCTGTATTTCTGGGTATTATAATGAGATCTGAATTGATTCAAAAACCTAAGAAAACATTTTGCTAATTCTATTATGACAACAAGATCTTCTCAGTACCCAGAAATACAAGTTCAAGAGGGGGATCATCGGCAATATTTCAGGTATAGATTATTTTTGTAAGTTTATAATATTGAGTGCTGTACTTCTTGAACCTCATTTTGAGGAATTTCATGAAACTAGTAATTAAAATAAAACTTTCACTACTTTCGTCCGTGGCAAAAAAGCGAAAACATGAATAGTGTCTGTTGAAAAGATTCTGTTTTTACCATCATATTCTTCAAGAATAAACCACCTGACCACCAAACCACGACATTGCAAAGCTCTTCCTTACACATTCCAACTCTAAAAGATAAGAAACAGAACTCTGCATTTTTTATATTACAGGAGCTTCATCTCAAAAATTAAGGAAAGAAACGTTGAGTAAAATAGAGACGGAGTTTCATCTCGGGCAAGGTCTGCACCCCATTAAGATATTGCGGCTCCACTCCGCAAAGACTTGGCTCCCATTCCACTCCTTTGAACGCTCCGTTAGGAGTTCACAGCTAACTTAATTGCGTTTCTTTGAATAATCACATTTCCATTTCAAATATTTTCTTTGTTTCCGTATCATCTCCTGAGTATCAACGGAGGAGGCTCAAATATTTTCGTTTTACTTCACCGTCTCATGTTTCATTTCGGACTCTTTAATAACAGAATTTGGAGCAAGATGCTGAATACATTTGACCGCAATATATACTCGTAGTTTTTTTAAGTTAATAAAAAATACCTTTTTTGTTGTTTTTTCTCTCTGTATATGTTTTAACCAGGAGTAATCAATCATATTGGATAACTACATGTTTTAGCAATATTCCCACAGTAATAATACACAAATGTGTGCTGCGTGAGTTACGTGTTTCAAAAATGTTTCTGTTAGCGTTTATGATTTGTACGTTTTCAATTTAAGTTTTACAATTTTGTGAATTAAAGTGAAAGACTATTGAAAGAATTATCAAAAGCTACTGTGTGATTAGAACAAAAATATTTAGTGCTCTTAATATATTTCTGGAATTGCCATCAATATGCAACATAAGTCTTTGATCAAATGAATCGTGTATTCCAGTTATTCAATAGTCATTTACAATATTAGTACAAGATCTCATTTGTAAGTGTCTTTCACGTATAAATGAAATGTTGACGGACGAGGCAACGATAGGGGTCGAGTACTCCCAAGATGCTTTCATACTACTTTCGACTTCAATTATAGTGAACTTCTGGGAACTAATGTGTTTGGTACACTATATTAGAAATTCACTATATCTGATGTCAAAATTCAATGGAATTTATCCAAAATGATTAACATAGAGATACAGATAAATTCATTAACATCACGAACTGAGAATTCAATAACTTTATTTGTACTTTAAAAAATCAATTATTTTCTATTGTTTTCTTAGTACATTTTTCATTATAAATTTCATTTTTACATTAAAAGATGATAGAAAATATACTCTCATTATATATATATATATATATATATATATATATATATATATATATTGTGACATACCGATATGTCACATGAATATAAACTAACATTTATTTGAAGACAATATGGTGGAATATGCATTAAGAAGTTTAGACGATCGAAAGGTTAGCTACATCAAAATATAACGAACGCATGGATTGGCTGGGTGAGAGAAGGACGGTCAAATGTTATGAAAAAAAGAAGGGAGTTTAATAGGAAGCTTCGAGGGGTGAATCATGCAAGAAGAATTCATTCTGACCGGCATCGCGTGTCTGAACGGATCGTGGGTCGTGAGAGGGAGCGAGGTAGTGCAGATAGTCAGAGTCAGGTTATCAGATTGTGAAATTTGAAGGACAGCAAATAATATTGCAGATATTGCATGTGAAAGTAATATTGATGCATAAATTGGGACTTCGTCGGGAGTGGTAATCGAGTTATAGGTTTCGGGACTATGTCATAGGACGTAATCAGGACTGATAATTTTGATAGTTTGACACCATCTTGGATAGGAGCAGAAGAGGATTTCTTGGAACTTTGGACTACGGCAAGCTCGCAAGATATTTCGACTGAGAAGTCTTCGAGGGACATCAACGAAGAATAGATAAGTTAACCGCGGTATAAAATTCTAAATTCAAAGATATCTTGATCAAAGGCCTAACATTAAAATCATGTATTAAATTCACTATATTGTTTGCAAAAAGGTAACAATAAACTTTGTTAAATTTTGTTCTTTAGAAAAGAAAGTGATCTTTCATTTAGTCAATCCAAACAGTAATGAACTAGGAATTAGAATCATTCTAATTTCAGATTCCAAGCAGCGCTGTATAGTCTGCGGATTCTATAATCCATTATAAAGGTAATAAGGATTATATATATCGTGACCCATTGACCCAGCAAGCCGGACGCTAAGATCTTTGCGAGATATTAAAGTAGAGAGAAAATTTGTATATCTCAATATATATATATATATATATCTTTAGTTTGATTCCAAAATTCTTGGCTCCTTCCTTAAGAAAATGCATGTATATTGGATCAAAGAAACATTACGTGCTTTGTAATACCCTTTATAACAAGGAATGTTTTTGAAAATAAATTAATTTTACTTTACCCTTTACTGATATAGCATGTATATAGTTGAAAATAATATTTCTTTTATAATCTTCTAAGCCAGAATTGTAGTTTACATCGTTCTTTGAGGCCAACTTTGAAGAAATTCCACGCATTACAAAGCGCTTTCAATATCAAATATGTGAAAACGTGGTCTGATTTTCTTCATAGGAAGACTTTGATATACGTGAACTTTAATGCGTGAAACGAAGAATCCATGTCCTGATATAATATTTCGCTTTTCTATTGTCTGGTAGTGAAACCTGTACCAACGCATTTTCATTGCAGAAAGGGTTAAATAAAAACATTTTATCAAACACAGACAATATCAAACGGCAGGGGAAAAAATCATTCAGAGTAACCAATCCCAGAAAACTCGAAACGTCTACTTATCTAGGGAACATTTTCTATCCTCTCGGATATCATTACCAAGAATTCCTCTGGAAACATCCTCCCCTTGCTGGCCGCGACTTAAGCGTACTCGAACTCCCTTGCCCCTCGTTACCAGCGTTTTCCGGCCCCACTTCCGCGCTTGGCATCACGCGGAAGACTAGGGGGAGGGACGGGGAAGGCGGTGTGGAGAGAGAAGGAGCGGCGAATTGCGGGGAGGTGAGCTTGAGCAAGGTGAGGTGGCGAGGAAGAAAAAGATTGATTGATTTTTTCGTGTTTCCGGACGCGTCAACTGCTTCGGTCATTAGTTCCGTTAGTGTAATGCATGTTTTTTTTCTCGGGAGATGGCAGTGATCTTCCCCCGCTGGATGGCGAGATCCGGCGCCGACCTACCGTCGGCTAGTGAGGTTTTCCCTAACCAGGACTCTCCCACCAGCGGGGCACCGCCCCAGCCGGCACAAGCTCCAATCTCCTGACCGGTCTCCCGCAATATGTGGTAGTGTAGTGCATGTTAGTTTAAGTGTGTGTGTAAGGGGAGAGGATAGGACAAGGAAGAGGAAGGACAGATCGCGCGCGGTCCGTGGCCCGTTTGGTAGGGTACTGCTCCGGCATTCGCCTGATGTTGATCGGAATAACCACGGAAAACTACCGATCAGAGTAACCGACCGCTAGAATTCTCCTCCAGACAGCGACTGAATTCGACCTGGCTGAAAAGCTAGTGTCGAAAATCCTGCCGCCGTCAGGACTCGAACCTAGGACTTCGCGGTCAGAGGCGCTGCAATGACATCAGTTGATGCACTGAGCTATCGCTCCCGGTGGAAGAAAAAGAGGTAAGGGGTTAGGGAGATGAGAGGAAGAGCAGAGACTGGGAGGCCGGAGAAGGGAGAGGTAGGTGTAGTGTGTGGAAATGGTTTTTTTTTTGATTGATTTATTAATGACTTCGTGTGCATCAACTGCTAAGGTTATTAGTCCCAAGAGTATAGTGTATTTTTAATCTCGGGAGGTGACTGTGATCTCCCGGTAGATGGTGAGATCCGGCGCCGACCGACCGTCGGCTAGCGAGGTTTTCCTCAAGCATGCATTTCCCTCCAGGGGGATACCGCCCCAGATGGAACAAGTTCTAAGCTCCCGACTGGTCTCCCGACATGTGTGGTAGTGTAGTGAATGTAAGAGTAAGTGTACGTGTGTGTGTGTGTAAGGGGAGAGAATAGGATAAGGTAGAGGAAGGAAAGTTGTTCGCGGTCCGTGGCCCGTTTGTTAGGGTCATGCTCCGGCGGTTTTGATGGGAAAAACCATGATGATTTTTGCGAATGGTGTCAAATCCATGTCATGGTTTTCATCGGATAAACCATTCGACCTATCTAGATAGTGTCGAAAATCCTACCACCGTCGGGAGTCGAAATGAGGACCTCCGGGTCAGAGGCACTTCAGTGACACCCTAAGCCACCTCTCCCAGTGGAAACGGGAGGTGATTGCGGGCTGTAGGGAAGAGCCTAGATAAATAGGAGGAGAGATGGAGAGCGGAGTGGTGAAAAGGAGCGGGGAAATTTAGGAAAGAGTGAGAAGAGGTAGAGAGGAGCGAAAGGAAATGGAAAGCGGAAAGAGGAGGAAGTGATAGAAAGAAGCGTCGCAAAGCGGGGATGGTGGAGAGGAGCGGAAAATGGCGGGTGATGCGCGGACAGGCGAGAAGAGGAAGGGAGGAGCGAGTAGATGCGAGAAAGAGCGGTGAGAAGCAGGAGAGGAGTGGACAGGCGAAGAGGGGTGGGGCTGGATGAGCCACTGGAGCCCATCGCTGGGCATGCAGGAGGCCGAGCACCGGCCGAGGGGAAGGGAGCGGCACTCAAATAGGAGCTGAAGGGCCGCCGGGTTGAAGGGTGCGGGGCAGGGCGGGGCGGGGCAGGGCGGGGCTGGGCTGGGCGGGGCTGGAGGCTGCTGGGCTGGGCGGGGCTGGGCGGGACGGGACGGGACGGGGTGGGTCGGGGCGGGGCGGGGCGAGGCAGGGCAGGGCAGGGCGGAGCAAGGCAGGGCAGGGCAGGGCAGGGCGGGGTGGGGGGGCAGGGTGCGGAGTGACGGAGGGCGGGGTAGGGCGAGGTGGAGCGGGACCGGGCAGGCCGGGGCTGTGCGAGGCGAGTCGGGGCAGGGCGAAGAGGGACGGGCCGCGGCGGGGCGGGGCGGGGCGGGGCGGGGCGGCGAGGGGCGTGGGGCGAGTGGCAGAGGAGCGCATTAATGGGCCGGTTATCCGGGAATGTGTCGAGACAGATTGATGAAAGTTGGAGAGGCCGCAGGCGAGCAGAGCTGACTGACGGAAAGGAGGGGAGGATGTGGTGCGGGCAGGCGAGGCAAGGCGGGGCGCGAGGTCGAAGAGGAGGGGAGAGACGCGTCGTAGGGGAAACAAAAGACGGCGGGAGCTGTAGCGTCGTGTTTCGCGTTTGCAGCGCGCTCGTCGACTTTCTCCGGGGTGGGGTGGGGGTAACGATGTTATGCCCGCCATCTTGAAGGCCGTGCTCGCGTCGCAAACGGTCGCTTCTCTGAGAGAAAAAGAGGAAAGTAACAACAATGCGGGCTGCTCAGATAAAGGTATCAGAGACATCTGCAGAACCATTAGGAATCCTGTCCTGTCACCTTAATGTTTCGTACTGTTTTAGACTGTACAAAATTCGGCAGGGTTTGTCAAAGATTATATAAAATTTGGACTTTAATAAAATATTTTAAAATAGTAAAATATATGTGTCCCTTATTTCTAGTAATTTAGTTATTGTTCTTTAGAATTTTCAGTTTTGTTTTCTGAAACTTCCCGCAATATTTTTATTTATATTCTAAGGACTCAAAAAAATTTTCTTGTATTAAAGTCTATTTCCTTGTATAAAACGGTTTTAGGTGTGTTTTTAATTATTCAAAATGTGTATGATGTATTGGAATTCACTGATATTGACAAAATCTGAAGTACGAACACTACGTATCGATTCACTTTTTCCTATCATTTTTTGAACAATTCATTCCTACTTTTGTGTGCTGTTCTTTATAATATTCTTGGAAATAATTAAAATTACAAATGAAGCGGCGTTGGTATATTCTAAATTAAAAGGACCTTTTAATTGTACGCCGTGTCAGTCTCTAAAATACAAGGTCATATTATAAGCTAAAAACTCAGTTAGCTAAGAAAAAATATACACAGGAAATAGGGATGGAAGATCGAAATGTATCGTTAATCTCTGGGGCGGGAGGGGGGCTTATATATAGTGACATTGAGTCTTGTAACCATAGTCTTCATATCTAACCATATTTATTCATTGAGCCATAACAAAAGTAACAACGCTTATTTTCTAACGAAACATTCCATCGGAGCCGGAAAAAGTAAAAACAATTTCTATTTTATTCGTCTGGACACTACCTCAACAGTGATGAAAACCGCCAGTCGACACAAGTCGTAAGAGACGATAAATTAAATAATAAACTTCCATGTGTTATTTTCTCCCGACTCTGAAAGGCACAAAGGTAAAGAAGAAGAAGCAGAATTATTTCCGGTTCGATCGCTGGTGTTGAAACTCTTGGGATTTTCTTTCTTAATTTTTTCTGCTACAGACAATTAATAATGATGAAAAATTAACTGAGGGCTCAAGAGTGTTAAATTGATTTTGCAAACAATTCATTACCGTATAAAATATTCTTTCTCTCTAATGTCTTATTCCTGCATCTTTGAAATTGTATTTCTAAAGTGCGTGGCGGTCAGCACACACCAAAGGCGGATTTTTGAACGATTCTTTATTTCACTTAAAAGCTGCTGTTTTACTGCTCTATTGACCATTTCTCGTATTCTACATGCCCCTGTCTTTTATCTTGTGAGGAATATTCTTCTTTCAAATTTTATTTTGGTTGACATTACTTTGTTCAGTTTACATATTAACTGTGCAAATGTTTGATGGTCTTAATCTATCTTATACTAACTCTAATTAACTTAAAATTATACATATTAGAATTATTAAAAAGAAAATATAGCGGGAGAGGAAGCAGAAAGCACCTCAGATAAGTATTATTCCAGGTTTGCGAACATTGTATAGAATGAATGAAATGGATATCTGTTATTAATTCTTGTTGGATAATTGTTGTTTTTTTTTTGTCCAGTTGATAGAAGGATGATGCTCGTATTTGGGGAAGGTTTGTATAAAAATTGTGTAAAATTGTAGTATCGTTCTAAAAGTATTTTATTGTTTTATTTGTTGGTGTCAGGAATATTCTATTCATCTCTTCTTTAATCATCGTATCAATGACGGTCTTTGAAGATTTTCTTGGTTTTCCTCACATTTTTCTTTTGTAAGGGATTCATTCAAAGGCGTTTTTGGTATTATATTAGAGTTCATTCTCATTGAGAGGTAATACCATTGCAGTTGTCCACATTATACAGTCCCTATAAATGGTTTGTTTAAAAGAAAACATTTAAAAGCCGACCGGACGCTAGACCAATATTTCCCCGAGAAAACTCCTGGGTGTGCCATTATTTTACATTTCTTCTAACTTCTGTAATGGGCCCTAATCTTATTATTGAGCAATATTATTATTATTATTATTATTATTATTATTATTATTATTATTATTATTATTACTGTTATTATTTACTTAATTTTTAAATACTAACTTGATTGTAATTTGATCATAAATGATTTATTCCTAAGAAAATCAAGTCGGCAGAACACTAGGCCTCCAGACACTCTAAAAAAATCTTTGTTGTACCATTATTTAACACGTTTCTACTACCTTCTGTAATGGGCCCTTATGTCTTATTATTGAGCTCTGTTATTATTATTATTATTATTATTATTATTATTAATATTTACTTAATTTTGAATTGCTAAATTAATTTTAAATTGAGCGCAGATAATTTGCTTATTAGAAAACAAAGTCATCTGGACACTAGATCTACTACCCTCCTAGAAACACCTTGGTTGGGCCACTACTTCACACGTTTCCACTACCTTCAACTATAATGGGCCCCATATCATTCGTGTTGGCTAGCCAGGTACTCCAACGCCTGGACGGCCCTGGAGAGAGAGAGCAGGGCGCTTCCAAATTTAGCCGGCAGAGGGCGGCGCGGGCAGCGTCGCGTGCGCGTGCTCGGGTCCATCCTGCTTTAAGCGGCCTCACGATTGATCCTCGACCTTCGCGAACCCGCGTATAATACGTTTAAGCCGTTCCGGGCTCTATTTCGGGCGGGCGCCCGCCCGCGAATAGCATCAAAAGCCCCCGTCCGTCCGTCCGTTCGTCCTTTCGCGCGCGCCTGAAATCGACTGCGCGCCAACGCGCGGGCTGAAAGACAAGATGGCGGCGGCCTCGCTACTTTTGGTGTTTATGTAGTTAAGAGGCCGGTGGAGAGAGAGGGAAGTGGCTGTAAATCATGGGGAGACGTTGAGTGAAAGGAGTGCGAAACTATTTTTGGACCCGGGAAGACCTGTCTAAGAGGGTTTTTAACGTTCAAGGCCTGAGGTGATTCAGCCTCGGAAGAAAGGGAAGAGTGCAGTAATGTAGTCATGTAACCGTGGGGGTTGTTATTTTGAGTTTTAGATAGGACGTGGTTTGCTAAAAAAAAATATTGAATTAATTTTGAGAATGCATCAAGAAATAGAAAAAAATCTTTAAAATTTCTCTCGTACTCATCCTTTCTGATTATTTCTTCTTACCACCAACGTCATAACAAAAGAAACTCCAGGATTAAAAAATCTATAATGATGAAATTCCCAATTTTTCCTTATTTCAATCTCGATTTTGTTTTTCACTTACTTCGGTCGAATGGTCATGAATGGGTTGTTGCATTTTCTTGCTGTGTGCCACGTGCCAAACTAAATTGACGTCCAATATAATAGATTAATATAAATATAATTATAAATTAAATTATATAATATTATGTATATTATAAATATATAATATAATATAATAGATTAGTATAAAGCCATCGCACTTCCTGTTGCACATGTAGTGAAGTGAATGCTCAGTATAGTGGACATCATATTCCACCTCTCCCTTACTCACCATCATCTATTACATATTTCACTATTGCTGAACTCATCACTGTTTGCTTTCCTTCTTACATCATTTGAACCATGTTTCCTTAGTTAAAGCACTAAGAATGCCGGTCATTATATTATGAAAGTTGATTGTAATTTATATTGTCTTAAATTTCAATAAACATTTATTCGCATAGTTATTATATTATAAAAGTGAAGAATCTTGGTGCAATTGTTTTATTGCGACCACGAAGAAACACTAAATTAAAGTGAGAATTATTATTATTATTATTATTATTATTATTATTATTATTATTATTATTATTATTAAAGTGTTGATGTGTCTTCGTGTTCACATTCATATACGTTCAGTTTTGGCCCTTGTATTTTAGAACAGACCTTCATCAACTATTGAAGGTAAATCTACTTACATAGATTTACCTTCAATAGTTGATGAAGGTCTGCTCTAAAATGCAAAGGCCAAACCTGCACGTACATTGTTGTTGTTATCATTGTTATTATTATTAATTTTTATTATTATTATTATTATTATTATTATTATTATTATTATTATTATTATTATTAGCGTCCCGAAAGGCAGGTAAAGAACAATTTCTTTAACCTGTGCATCTGCAGTGTTTAGCACGGAGAAACTGCATCTAAAGGCAACATAACTCCCTTTCCTGCGAAAACCCAACAATGTTTACATTATATAAAATGTCATTTTCCCCAAAGCGCACGCCTGCAATTTATCACGCACTATCGCCTTCAAGCCTCATTTGCTCTCGAAGGCGGCCGCAGCCGTCAAGGAAATAATAAAAAGGTGAAGGGTCGCCAACCCTCTCGAAAGTAGTAAAATGCCTGTACGATTACAGAGCCCGATGTACAAAACACCTACCATTAAGGGCGCTCGCCGCTCGGTAACTAATAACGTGCTGACGCCAGCGCTTTCGCTCCGTTGCGGCGCGGAGACGAAACGACGCCTCGGAGGGCGAGAGGGAGAGTCATGTCCCTTCCATAGCTACGTTCCAGAACCCTCCGCTTCAGTTCTGCCTCGCCAGCCTTGCCAATACTCAAGAGTCCTTTCTAAAGTGTCGTTTCTTTTGCTTGAAAACTCAACTGCAGAACTGTAACTGCCTACCTCATTTTTTGTCACACTATGTTCATTGTACTTTCTTCTCACGTCCTTCTCTGTTTCACGCTCAAGAATAATATATACCGGTTTAGGTTGCTATGGGTATCAAGTGATGTGAGAGCAGTGCCTCTGACCGGGAGGTACTAGGGTTCGAGTCCAAATGGTGTCAGGATTTTCGACACTAGCTAGACACTCGGGAGACCAGTCGAAAATTTAGAGCTTGTCCCCGCTGGGGTGTTGCCCCGATGATGGTGGGAGATAGCTGGTTGGAGAAAAACCCGCTAGCCAAAGTATAGGTCGGCGCCGGATCTCTCTGTTCATCGGGGAAGATCACCGCCTCGCCTGTAAAAACACGTGCACCACAGTTACTAGACTAATGACCTTAGCAGCTGACGCGCCCGGAATTACTAATCAATGAATCAAGAATAAATTCTACAGTATTGTCACTGCGTGTGTCCTCATTCCAGTGTTTTTGTCAATATTCACGGTCTTATTTATTGTGCCTCCATTTAGTGGCAATTGTTTTGCACTTTTCTGCTGCAGTTTCGTTTCACGATAGTGTGGAATGTCTAAAAACAGTCCTCGTCATTACTTTCCTTACTATTATTTCTTAGTCATTCAGTAGTTTCTTTCACGCTCATTTACTCTACAATGTCGTCCTCCATTTTTAAACGCTATATTCAAGTCTCAAAATTTTCCTCTTTTTACATCAACACGTTCTCTTTTGCCTCAGTGTCTCTTTTCTTCCTTTTTACCGTTCTATTTTTAACTACATGCACCTGATAACACGCTATTATCTTTACGTTTATCTCTTTCAACGCAATCTCTCTATCCATCTTTTGAATCGCGATTTTCATTTCAACATCCTTCTCCAGCGTTAGGTCCCCATGCACTTTGCCGCACGCCTTGGATCACCTCAATCACAACTACCATTGCCTATCTATTAGCAGCAAGCAACAAACGCTTCAGATAATCACATCGAAGGACCACTTCTAAGCTACATCTATTCTCTTGCCACTGCTCTCTCTCCCACCACAGTTTTCAACACTCACCTCCACAGACAGGGCCGTTCTCGACGCCCGTTTCCACAGCTGCCGTCGAAATCTAAAGCCTCCGCCATCATTCTTATGCCATCACAGACATAATCACCCCCTATCACCACCACCTCCGCCGCCTCAGCGGCCCACGCCACCGCCTCCGCAACCGCCACCATCGCCGCCGAGGTCCGCTCTCCCGCATCATCATATAGGCCGGGGATATTTATGGCGGGCGGCGTGATTTCGTGTGCTTCGCCACCCCGCACCAAAGGGTTGCTCCACCCTCGAAACAAACCGCCGTAATTTGCTGGCAGGGTAGCTTATTAAGCCACTTAAGAGGGACTCTCTCTCCCTCGCACATGCCCATCGAGGGCGCGGCGGAGGGGGATAAATTTCGTTTCATCATTCTTCGTGATCGCACAGCTCGTGTTGCCCGCGCTAATTAATACGAGGCTCGGCCGCAGGTGGCGCGTACATCACAGGGCGCCGAGCGCGTGCTCGCACGCCCACTTGCCGCCCTCCGCCCTGGGCCCTTCGCCCTACGCCCTTCGTCCCTCCACCCCAGCGCGCGCTCTTTGACGCCTGATACTTGGGCCAAGCACTCCCGGTGGCTCAGCTGAACTGAACTCAGCTCAACTGATGTCACTGCAGAGCCTCTGACCGGGAAGTCCTAGGTTACAGTCCCGACGGCGATAGGATTTTCGACACTAGTTTTTTGTGCTAGGTCGAATTCAGTTGCTGCCTGGAGGAGAATTCTAGAGGCCGGCTGCTCTGATCGGTAGTTTTCCGTGGTTTCTCCGATCAACACCAGGTGAATGCCGGAGCAGTACCCTAACAAACGGGCCACGGACCGCGCGCGATCTGTCCTTCCTCTTGCTTGTCCTATCCTCTCCCTTTACACACACACTTACACTAACATGCACTACACTACCACATTCTGGGAGACCGGTCGGGAGCTTAGTGCTGGTCCCGGCTGGGCCGGTGCCCCGCTTGTGGGAGAGTTCTGGTTAGGGGGAAGCCCCACTAGCCGACGGTAGATCGGCGCCGGATCTCGCCATCCAGTGGGGGAAGATCACCGCCATCTCCCTAGAAAAAACATGCACTACACTAACGGGACTAATGACCAGAGCAGTTGACGCGCCCGGAAACACGAGCACATCAATCAATCAATCAATCAATCCAGTAATCTCGCAAGCCACGAGGTCGTCATCCCGCGACGCGGAGCAGACAATCACACGACGCATTTCGAGATTCGTTTTTGTCCTCGCGCTCGGCCGCGTCCCCTCGCCGTCCCCAGCGCCGGTCTCCCCCAGCGCCGGTCTTTTCCCCCTCGTCCTCGATGGCCCCGCTTCCGCTCGCGTCCCCTCCGGCCTGAAGCGTCCTCTCACCTCGCCAACGCCCACGCGGCGCGGCGCAATCGCTCTTCCTTACCTTCATCGCAGCTTCCTGCTTTTATTGCTTCCTGTTCTCGTTAAGCCTTTCATCGGCTTTCCTGCTGCCGTTCGGGTGAGAGGTTGTGACGTGGAGAATACAGTCGACTCCGGTTATAGTGAACTCGGATATAGCGAACGCTCGGTTATAGTGAACTTACGTCACTGGTGCCGTTTCATTTATTTTGCAAATAAGCATAAGAAGATTCGGTTATAGTGAACCTGAACCTCGGCTATAGTGAACATAGGAAATAAATCCTGTTAATTAATTGGATCTTGCATATAATTAGACGAGTAAAAGGGTCTTCGGAGTGTGCAACGGTGTTCCAACAGTGCAAGAGGTATTGAAAAGCGTCAAGACTGTATTACGATAGTTTCAGATAGAGAACAATGCAGAATCAAGTATGGAAAGAACACGACCTCTGGAGAAGGATCTAATGAAAAATGTACGAAGCAAACAATTGAAAATAATTGATATTTTTACGTACAAATAAAGACAATGAAATTTTCAGTACGTGTTGTATGTGAATTTTGCGGTATATTCATAAAATTAATAATCGAGGAGAAATTCCATTTATTTTTGACATTATCGTATATAGTGAACCAATCATGTTAGTCCGCAGAAGTTCACTATAACCGCAGTCGACTGTATTTCTGAGTGGCTTGGAGTCGGTCGTTGTTCTGGAGTTGGGTTAGCGCTCCCCGTTTCGCCTTTCTTTGCCACCCACCCTTCTCTTCATTTATTTGTGCCACTCATAATATCATTCCCCTTTCACAATACCCGTGCTTAATGGAAGCTTCAAACTGCCGTTTTCGCACATCCCTTTTCATTATTATACCATTTAGTGTAGTTCATAAATTCACTTGACTTATGAACATTTATTACTGCTTTTTTACGTTTGTCTTGGTATTTCGATTCGTCTCTCTATTTTATCTTGTGTTGGTCTCCCTTCTTTAATTTCGTTTTATTATTTCCGTTCATCTGAATGTCATCCTTCCAATCCCCCCCACAACTCATTAATAGTCTTTGTATTGCTTTATCTCAGGTTCCCTTCATTCTGTCTTTCTTGTTAATTGTGCACTTTCGTGAACTTCCCTCCTTCCATAATGAAATATTTACCTTTTCACTGAAGTAAATCGAAAGTACAAGCGATCTTACAATGGGAAAATGGCGAAATGAGCAGAATTCTTCCGAAGCATCTGTTCGAAAGCAATGTTATATGCTGTATTCTAGGTTGAAGGCTTAAGGAAGTACTCACAATATTTAATTATTTTTTCAATATATTTATACGTCATATTATAGGTTTTTTTATTCTCCATAAACATTCACTTATTTACATTAAAATGTGTAAGTGTTTATTACAAATATAAAACAATGTATCATTCGTAAATGTAGCAAAATGATAACGTATTATGTTGACGGTATTCTATTGATATCTCCAAGAATCTCTCAAGAATCTTTCGATATCGAATACGGACACGAAATTGACTGTCAGTTATGAACTGCAGCTTTAAGAAGAATTTTCGTCTGAGGGGTGTTACCAGAACATTATCAACCAGTTTTGTTTGCCCTGTCTTCAGAAATTGAACCGAAATTTCACAATATTTTCCCTCACTATGTCTTATACTTTTACCGATCTGAAATGCCGATATTTTTCATAGAAGTAAAGTTTTCAGAGATATAACCGAGTTTCAACATCGCGTACGATGTAAAAAACTGTGTTAATAAGGTGTGCAACTTTTTCATCCATAATTTTCGTAAACACGGTGAAGAGCATCATCATCCCTGGGGCATCACTCGTGAATCCAGCCAGCCCTGGCGCAGCGGGTGTGCAGGAGAACGTGAATTAGGTCACCCCTGAAGAAGGCCGCTTGGAGTGGGCGGCAGGAGGGTGGCGCCGCTGCAGGCGAGGGATGCTAACGTGAAATTTCCGCCCCGCAAACACCTCTCTCCGAGTTGGCCAACTCCTCCGCTGGCGACGCCGGCGGCAACGGTGGTGGGTTCCGCGGCTCCCGCAGCTGGCTGCTCTAGCGACTGCGTTGGTGGGAAGGTCAAAAGGTGGAGGCGAAGGGGAGAGGTCGCTTAGTGCATCAACTGCAGTCACAGCAGTGCCTCTGTCCGGGAGGTCCTAGGTTCGAGTCTCGATGGTGTTAGGAATTTTCGACACCAGCTTGTCAGCTAGGTCGAGTTCAGTCGCTGTCTGGAGGAGAATTCTAGTGAACGGCTGCTCTGATAGGTAGTTTTCCGTGGTTTCTCCCTTCAACACCAGGCGAATGCCGGAGCAGTACCCTAACAAACGGGCATCGGACCGCACGCGATCTTTCCTTCCTCTTCCGTGTCCTATCATCACCCCTTATACACTCACTACACTACCACATATGCCGGGAGACCTGTCGGGAGTGGACCGGCCGGACTTGTCCCGGCTAGGGTGGTGCCCCGCTGGTGGGAGATACCTGGTTGAGGAAAACCCGCTAGTCGATGGTAGGTCGGCGCCGGATCACGCCTTCCAGCGAGGGGTGATCACCACCCGAGATAAAAACATGCACTACACTTACGGGACTAATGACCTCGTTAGTTGACGCGTCCGGAATCACTAACAACCAGCCAACGAACGAAGGTAGTAGAGATGAAGGTGTGGAAGGAGAAGGCGGGTATGAATGCGGAGATGAATACAAAGGTGATTGAAATGTATAACTAGCGAGAGACCGTACATGGATGTTAATACAGTAGAAATGTATCTAGAAGTGACGACGGTAGGAGTAGACAGAGGTGATGATAGCGCAAATAGTGGTGGCGTGAGTGGTGGCGTGAGTGGCGGCGGTGAGGATGATGGTCAAGTCGATTGGTGCGAAATCTGAAGTCTTCGGGTTGACAAGGCAAGGGCGCGAATAAGATATAAATGGAAAGGACTTCGATAAAAACCAATGGTTGGACATTATTGGTGCGTGGCCACTCCGCTTTAGGAAGCTTCATTGCTGGAAGAATAAAGTGGCAATAACCATGTAATACCATGTTTTGTATAAATGCCTTTGAAATTGTTTGAGATTGCGGCAGACGTTCAGCGGTATGAGGAAAAGTAAAGAATGCAACAGTATTGTTATTCACAAATTTAAAATATTGGACCAAGTCATATTCCTGTACACAATGTCCGAATTTCTTTGCAAGCTATAATAAACGTTAAGGAAGATTTACTTACGAATGTGAACGCGTGTCATGCAAACACGGAATACATTTCAGTTTGAAATAGAATATGGGTCGTCTTGCATTAAGTAATTCAAGGAACACCATTCGCGAATTTCAACTTGTCTAGGCTCGACTAATGTGGGTTCGACCCGGCTAGGTTCGACTAGTCTGGGTTCGATTAGTCTGGGTTGGACTCATCTGGGTTGGACTCGTATGGGTTGGGCTCGTGTGGGATGGACTCGTCTGGGATGGACTCGTCTGGTATAGACTCGTCTGGGATAGATTAGACTCGTCTGGGATAGATTAGACTCGTCTGGGATAGATTACACTCGTTTGAAATAGATTAGACTTGTCTGAGATAGATTAGACTTGTCTGGGATAGATTAGACTTGTCTGGGATAGATTAGACTCGTCTGGGATAGATTAGACTCGTCTGGGATAGATTAGACTCGTCTGGGATAGATTAGACTCGTCTGGGATAGATTACACTCGTTTGAAATATATTAGACTTGTCTGGGATAGATTAGACTCGTCTGGGATAGATTAGACTCGTCTGGGATAGATTAGACTCGTCTACGTTCTTCTTGTCTGCGTGTTACTAGTCTAGGTTTGACTCACGCAGTTTCAACTCCTGTAGATTCAACATATCGAGGTTCATCTTATCGCCCATTAACTCATCGAACGTTGACTAATCGAGATTCAACTCTACATTCCATTGGTTTGTAGACCTCGCGGTCTTCTGTGCTTCGACCAGAAACACTGCGGTGCAGCGGCGGCGGTGGCGATGCACACCCAAAGCTTTTTGCCCCACCGCTGATGAGCAGGGCGATCACGGCGACGCGCTTAATTTTAGCTCTGGCGACGCGGCCGAGCGTGGGTCCACGAAATGAGCCTCGCACTCGTTTGCAGGCGTACAGGCAGTCCCTCCTGGAAGCGTCGCGTAGCCCGCCGGGCTGAGACCGGGAGCGGTAGCTCAGTGCATCAACTGATGTCACTGCACCGCCTCTGACCGGGAGGTCCTAGGTTCCCACTCCTCGCGGCGGCAGGATTTTCGACTCTAGCTTTTCAGCTAGGTCGAATTCAGTCGCTGTCTGGAGGAGAATTCTAGCGGCCGGCTGCTCTGATCGGTAGTTTTCCGTGGTTTCTCTTATCAACACCAGGCGAATGCCGGAGCAGTACCCTAACAAACGGGCCACGGACCGCGCGCGATCTGTCCTTCCTCTTCCTTCTCCTATCCTTTCCCTTTACACACACACACACACACTAACATGCACTATACTACCACATATTCTGGGAGACCGGTCGGGAGCTTAGAGCTTGTCCCGGCCGGGGCGGTGCCCCGCTGGTGGTAGAGTTCTGGTAAGGGGGAAACCCCACTAGCCGACGGTAGGTCGGCCCCGGATCTCGCCATCCAGCGGGGGAAAACCACCATCTTCCGAGAGAAAAACATGCACTACACTAACGGGACTAATGTCCGAAGCAGTTGACGCGCCCGGAAACATGAAAAATCAATCAATCAATCAATCAATCAATTCGTCGGGCTGAGGTCACCGCTGGCGGAGAAAGGCGTGCAGCCGTCCGTCACTCGGAAGCAATGATTGTACCAGGCACGCGTCGAAGTGGCGCAAACAGCATTTTTCTCGAGGGGAGCTAGAGGCGTGGCTTGGTCTACTTAATGGTTTCTTGTAAAGTACATTTCATTTATGCTGAATTTAAGTATTTTTATTTGTTGATGTAAAGATATGTATAACGTACTCAATTGAAGATGGAGAGCGACCGAGCGAGAGAGAGAGAGAGAGAGAGAGAGAAAGAGAGAGAGAGAGAGAGAGAGAGAGAGAAAGAGAGAGAGAGCATGGAGATCTCACAAAAAGTCAATATTCGAGGTGCAGTTCACAGTTAATCTGCGGTACTTCAGAACAGCATGGTCCAGTCGTGAGATCGTGTTGCAAGGTCGAGGATCTTGTCAAGTCATTAGCACTCGACGTTCGGCCTTATATGAACTATCGCGCCTACGAACGCGCATTTCTTTTATTTTCATGACTCCATCACCACACGTCTCATTCACCTGTGCAGGCATGAATGTCGATGGGTTCACGCCAATCAAGGAGAGAAAAGTATTTTGTTTTTTAAGGTGCGAACGTCGTCATTTAGACTTGAAATCACTTCTAACTCTTAATTCCTGTCACTGAGACACATTGGGAGATCATTGGGAACATGAACAATCTTTAATGAGCTTAAGAGAAATTAAGAAAAAGAGAAAGTGCCCATTCGTAGAAAAATGTTCTCTGGATTAGTATTTCGAGACGTGCCAAATTGGTATCTCGATTAGCATTTATTTTTGCCACGTCTTGAAGTGCTAATCGAGATAACATTTTTTCTACGAATCGGCAATATCGCTTTGCCGTATTGATATCGTGTCTGCGAGTTTGAAGCACATGCGGTACTTCATCTATATCACATTGAAGATTATTGCAATCTAATTATTATTTCGAAACTCGTTACGTTTATGTGTTAAATAACGAATGTTGAAACTACTGCATTAATTGAGTATAAAATTGATTCTAGTTTAATTTGAACAAGTTATGGTAATAAATCTCTTAATTACTACTCTTCAACGTTCCAACACAAAAAAAGTAAATTAACTCTGCAATTAGTCGGAAGATGTCTTCTATTCAATATAGTCAGAATTCTTCATTATTTTCACTCTCCGCAGCACACAATGAATTCTCGATTACCGCTGTGTATTAGTATTCCGAAGACTCCCCCACTCCCTTGACGCCATCATTCCATCACATCGGGACGCCGGGGAAATTCCTTAATTTTCAGGCGCGAATGTGCTTTTAATTCGAACAGTGCGGTTGAGTGACACACGCTAGTCTGAAAGACGCAAATGGGGACAAAATTCATAATTTCAGAACTGTCAAATTTGCATTATTCATGCACGTCTGAAAATAAACCTTCTCAGTACTTAATCGTCCGTACTATCTTCTAATTTTTTGCGTTAAGTAGAACAAATATGGCGTTTTTTTGTGAAACTGCATAGTATCAAAAACGCATCCTAATGTGATATCAACGTTTATCAGTCATCGTTAATGTTACAAAATTACGTTTCTCTCTCATTACTTCTGTTTTTTAAAAAAAATTATATTACGTTCAAATTTAAAATTAATCGTTATTTTCAATCATCCTTGATAGAAGCATCCATATTTATTGACTTACAAGAAAAAAATCGTGTAATTTCTATAAATATTAGAAAAAATAGAAAATACGTTCCTTTCCCGAGAACTATGTAACTTCAAATTAACTTTCAATGAAGAGCTCTAGATTAAGGTAATTATGTAAGGAAAGGAGGAAGGATTGTGTCCGTTACTTGGGTCTCGTTGAAAAAAAGAGCGACGGAATCTACTATGCCGTAGTTTCCAACGTCCGTTAAGGATTTTAGCAGTTCATGAAGAATAATCGAAACAAATGAGGTGTAGCAAAATATGACCTATTCATACTTCTGTTCAGAAATAAGACGTTTTTTAACTCATAAGATTTTTTAATGAACAACATGTGACTATCACAAATAAGAGACTTCGCTGATCATACACATCATCCGTTATTTCTTCTGTATCGGCCTAATGACGTTAAAAGCTATTACTGCCCGTCGTCCGTAAAGAACAACGGAAGGAAACGAGTTGTAGAAAAAAATTACATATGAGAACAATTCAAAGCAAAGGTAATTTCTCCTTAATGTGTTTTTTTCATAATACGAAAAGTATTGAATGACTCTCTACTGGTACTATAAACAAATAACGGATTCATTTGATGATGAAAGCGCAGGCTTCGGCTACAAGAGTCAGTATCTCCTAGACTATTCGGGAGAGCCTAGGATCTGTGCCTAGGACGCGGCGTCTTTCAGATAACCATGTAGATTTCGCTTGGTTATGTATCTTGACAATGGCTTCGGTCCACAAACTTCAATTGGGTCCGTTATTTGCTCTCATAACGTAACTGTAGCTATTGGAGAGGGGTATTTTTGCCCACTCTTTCCCGTTGCGGACCATAGTGCCTGGCGATTGCCCGCGGCGCCCAAGCTCTCTGGCAGTCCATTCGGCGCGCGAGCGGCCGTTAACGAGGGAAGCCTTCAAAGAAGGACACTCCCCCGACCGGAGCAATTTTCCGAGTGTGCGTACCATCTAAAGTTTTAACGGTGAACTTCTTCCGAACTTAATTTTCATAAAATCCGCGTTTTATTAAAGAGCACTTGAGGCCGCGATATTTCTGTCTCTGGGTGGAACTGGGGCGAGGGTAAGAACCGGAAGGAAGGTGTGCTGGAAGAGGAGGATAGTGAATTTTTGAATGATTTTTTCGTGTTTCCGGGCGCGTCAACTGCTTTGGTCATTAGTCCCGTTAGTGTAGTGCATGTTTTTTCTCGGAAGATGGCGGTGATCTTCCCCCGCCGGATGGCGAGGTCCGGCGCCGACCTACCGTCGGCTAGTGGGGTTTCCCCCTAACCAGGACTCTCCCACCAGCGGGGCACCGCCCCAGCCGGGACAAGCACTAAGCTCCCGACCGGTCTCCCAGAATGTGGTAGTGTAGTGCATGTTAGTGTAAGTGTGTGTGTAAAGGGAGAGGATAGGACAAGCAAGAGGAAGGACAGATCGCGCGCGGTCCGTGGCCCGTTTGTTAGGGTACTGCTCCGGCATTCGTCTGGTGTTGATCGGAGAAACCACGGAAAACTACCGATCAGAGCAGCCGGCCGGTAGAATTCTCGTCCAGACAGCGACTGAATTCGTCCTAGCTGAAAAGCTAGTGTCGAAAATCCTGCCGCGTGGGGAGTGGGAACCTAGGACCTCCCGGTCAGAGGCGCTGCAGTGACATCAGTCGATGCACTGAGCTACCGCTCCCGGTAGGACAGTGAAAAGGAGGGGGAAAGGGGGAGTCGGAGTTTTGGCTCTCGAGTGATCGGCAACGCGCGCGAAAGTCGACGATCGCGGTCGAGAGTCGAAACGACGCAATCGGCTAATGGCGTCGCGAGCAGACGTCGCTTGGCGGGGAGGTCGAGCGAGCGGAGGGGAAGGGGTAGGTGGAGAGGTGGGCGGGGCGATTCGGGGGCTCCGTGCGCCGACGGGCTGCCTGGCGGGGCAAGTGGACCGGGAACGTCGATGCGGAGTTAACGAGGAAGGTGAAAGGTCAAGGCGAGAAGCGCCCGCCGGCGAGGTTGTGCAGATCTGCAGAAGCGACGGATTTTATGCTCGAAAGCGTCGGGAGGGTTGCACGTGCCTCCACAAGAGGTGGATATGGGTAGGCAGAAGGAACGCGAAGTTTGTATTTTAGAAACTAGCGAGATAAATTTCTGCGAAACCAAGTTCAGAGCAGAGAAGAAAATGTGCACTGTGCAGGAAGTAAATCAAGTTTCAGAGTGGTCCCCCCCTCTCCAATGCACATAAGCTTTGTTAAGTTAACAAAATCTAAACAAGCATTAACTTGCGATGTTTGGGGAACCTTAATAGTATCTCTTTCATCATAGTAAACTCAAATCTGTTTGAAAACTTTCGTTACTAATGTATTCTGAAATTTCGTGTATTATATGCACAAATTGCACTTTATAAAAAAGTATTATTTTCATGGAAACCGAAATGAATCATTCAAAAACACTTGAAATCTTCTGTAGAACATCCAACTTTGAAAACAGAATTTGTATTATTTATCACAAAGGTTTTTGTATTATTTATCTTGCAGTCGACCCAATTTTCATAGTTCCGGTGCCAGATAAACCTCAAGATCCCCATAGGCTGTTTTTTTGGTACGGGTGCGGAAAGATACGGTACTATTGTCTATGACAGATGATGTAGTGAGTCATGAATTTATTAATTTAGCAGTGGAATGAAAGGGACAACACGAAAGCTTTGAGAAAATCTGCAGCGAACCCGCTTTTGTAAAACACATATTACTGTGTCTGGTATTTGTGATTTTAGAAGAGTAGAAAAACTAGATGAACTTTACAGAAAATAAATTGAGGACAGTACTTATCAATTGCGAGCGGAAAAGGCAAAACGTGATCTTTCAGATTCTGTTTTTCGAGCCTACCCGTCAGTGAGTTGGCGAGTAAGGGGATGGATGCAAAAGCGTTTGTAGTTTTACAACGATCAAAAGACGTCATGCGATTGTCGCCTGATGGATACGGTGGAATCATGCTCGAAGAGCATCAACAGTCACTGATACCAAACGCATGGCGACACCTTTTTCAACAACGGAGGGTAAGCTGAGTGGAGTTGAATGGTTGGGGATATGGTAGCCGGTAGGGGTAAATCTGTCTCATTTTTTTCGTATTCACAGTGGAAGGTTTTGTCTATTTATTGTATTTTAGTAGTTATTTGATTATTTATTTATTTAAAGTCAAAAACAGCTGAAAACCGTCGGTGACGTACTATGGGGAAGACATGAAATCGATGCACGTTTTCTTGAACTCTGGGATCCCTATCCTAACTCATACTGTATTGAGTTGAGTCATAAATACTGATAGAAACGAGCATTTTTGGCAAAAATTACTAAGAAATCTACGATGTGTTCTACGCGATTCAGCTATAGCGATCTGGTGGAACGCTGAAGGGCAGTGCTGCGGACCCGTGAAAATTAGTTACATTCATTCTCACTGGCGACAACGTGGAGATTCCGCTTGCGTCCGTGGAGTTTCCCAGACGGAAGCGCACGCTGCTTCGTCTGGCACCAGGCGCAACACCAACTTTAAAACGCCGTTCGTTCTCCGCAGTGACGGCAGCGCTGTCATCGACGCCAGCCCCGCTCTGGCACGTCCACGCTGACGCATCGCGCGACCAAGTGCACCAAAGCTCGCGTGCTCACAACTCAGCAGATTACGGGACTGGACAGGACGGTGGATTTTCCTGCTTATTTTCTGAAGCAACACTTGAATACCCTTTATTGTAGTGTTCAGCCGTTATTTTTATCTGAATGGGAAACACCTTGCTGACCAACGCAATTTGACAAATATTATTTTGACAAAAAGCTGCTCAATATATAGAATAGAATAGAATAGAATAGAATAGAATATATAGAATAGTGACAAAAAGCTGCTTAATATATTTTTAATTAATTTGTAGTTAAGTTAATTGTTTACTCAATAGTTTTTATAGATTAGAGTCAAAATAATTGTCCTAGAACCTATAAGACATTATCTTCAAGGTTTTCTTAGTATTTGTTCTGTAAGTACTGGACGAAAGTGATATTAGCAGAATAGATAATCGTTGTTGTTGAATAGAAAAAAAAACATTCAATACACGTTTATGAAGAATGACACTGACTATCGTGCAGGAAAGTAAATAAATTGTTATAGGTTAGCTGAAAATGTTTAAGCAATCGAGTTTATAAAATCGATCATAATTAACTTTTATCGTTCCTTACAATATTTTACTTACACGCTATAGAGCACAGCAAGTCAATATATTTGGGTACATTCGAGCCTTCTTAGGGGAGAATACAGCATCAAAATTACGTGTATGCCCATTAAGACTCCAATGTTCCCCACAGCGCGTCCGCCGCTGCGTGCAACTTTACGAGCGTCGAGACGAGGCGAGACGAGGCAACACGAGGCGCGGCGTCGCAACGCTGCGTCTAGGCGGCGCCGCGGCGGCGGCAGCGCTGGTAATAATAATATGCAGCGCTAAGACGCCCGCGTCGTCGGAGGCGGCGGCGGCGGCGGTGATGACGCCAGCGGCGTAGGCGCGCGCTACGCTGCGCCAACGCCTCCGCCATCACCACCACCGTCATCACCACCACCACCACCACCACCGCCGCTTCCGCCGCCGCCATCGCCACCGCCACCACCCCCACAACCGACGCGGAAGCCGCCGCCTCCACCACTCCTACCACCAACGCCACTCCTGCGCCAACGCCTCCGCCATCACCACCACCGTCATCACCACCACCACCACCACCGCCACCACCGCCGCTTCCGCCGCCGCCATCGCCACCGCCGCCACCCCCACCACCACCACCACCCCACCATCACCATCGCCATCACCCCCACCACCACCATTCCCACCTCCACCCCCACCACCACCACCCCCAACGCCACCACCCCCAACACCACCACCCCCAACACCACCACCCCCAACACCACCAACCCCACCACCATCATCGCCATTACCCCCACCACCACCACCACCACCACCACCCCACCACAGCCACCACCACCCTCCATCACCAAGCCATCACCCCTACCCACACCACCGCCACCACCACCTACACACCGCCGCCCCCGCCACCATCACCCCCACCACCAACATCACCACCACCACCACCACCCACACCACAACCACCACCACCCCTCCATCACCAAAGCCATCACCCCACCACCAATACCCACACCACCGCCACCACCACCTACACCATCGCCGCCCCCGCCACCATCACCCCCACCACCAACATCACCACCACCACCACCACCACCACCACCACGACTACCTCCATGATAGACACAGCCGCCGCCGCAGCCGCTGACGCCCCTGTCGCTGACTGCGCCTCGCCGCCACCATCGCCATTGCCACCGCCACTTTGTCACCACCCTCGCTGCCACCACAGCAAAAACCATAATCATTATCACCACCACCGTCACCACTAAAACCATCAGCATTCACATCACCACTACCAACACCATTACCAACTTCACCACTAGTAACATCACCGCTTCCAACATCATCACTAGTAACATTACCACTACCAACATCACCTCTAGTAACTTTACCGCTACCAACATCACCACTACCAACATCACCTCTAGTAACTTTACCGCTACCAACATCACCACTACCAACATCACCACTACCAACATCACCACTACCAACACCACCACTACCAACATCACCACTACCAACATCACCACTACCAACATCACCACTACCAACATCACCACTACCAACACCACCACTACCAACATCACCACTACCAACATCACCACTACCAACATCACCTACACCGACATTACCACTATCAACATTACCTCTACCAACATTACCTCTACCAACATTACATCTACGAACATTAGTCACCACGTCCAACCATACCAACGTCACCACTACCAACATCACTAACATCACCACAACTATAATCACCACCATCTCCACTACAGCCTTGCCGCAACCACTACTATCTGTCCCTCCACCGCTATCCCGATTACCGCCTGCGCTAGCGCTGCCTCGTCTTCATTAGACGCGCGTAAAGCATCGGCCGGCGCGGCGCCGCCCTCCCCGGAAGCGAGGACACGCCTCCCGCGCCGCCACCGCTACCGTGGCCGCGCGCGGCCCGTGATGGATGGACGTCGTTATGTGAACGGCCGCGCCCGCTAAGCAGGCAGTTGATTTGCCGCGGAATTCGTCGAGATTTCACTCGCGTGTGGGCCGAAGTAGAAGGAGATTTAATGGGGTTTAGGATCGTCTTGGATCCAATCGTGACATCAAGACTGTTCTTATTAGGGACATCATTTTTTTTCTGGGCCTCCCCAATAGTAGGTGATTGCATGGAAGCTATAAGATATTAACAATTACTGGCATTTCTCTTTCCACTCGGTCATTTTAATTATATTTATTTTTAGTAGAATTTTATTTTTACGTTTTTTTTTTATAATTTTCCTGTACGTGCTTTCATATGGATTGTACTTACAGTTTTGCTGTTTGCAAGGTTGAATGGAGGATTGGGGACATGGTGTAATGGTCTTGAGAAATAGTACACACTGCCAAGAAACTTTAATATTATCAATATTCACGCCATTTCTTTGCATTTCAAAATTAATTGTAGTACCATTTCCAACAAATGTTTTGACAAGATTTGTGTTGCAATGTTAGTAGATTCTCTAGCGCAGCATTTTTCATGCAATTGTTTGAAATATTAACGTTCATCTATTACTTTCTCGCCCTTCTTCTTCATATTATTATTATTATTATTATTATTATTATTATTATTATTATTATTATTATTATTATTATTATTATTACGTGGCACTTTAGGGCCGTATTAATCCGACTTTTTCCAGCTCGTGGTTTTCCCAGGCCAGGGCTCTATTTTTATTCATTATCTTTGCTTGGGGGTAAGGTAGACCAGTGTCGAGCATGACGTATTCCCAACACAGAACGTTGCTTACTTGGCCTGCTTGAGCTCTAGACAGAAATATTCTCTCTCTCCTCTGCAACATCGACCGGGCCTAGACCAGCAATGGTCAGTTGCATGTTCCTGCACATGGCGCAGAGAGTGTATAATAATAATAGTAATAATAATAATAATAATAATAATAATAATAATAATAATAATAATAATATAGATTTCTTTTAGTTAGTATTCTTAATTTCTCCTTTAATACGGAATCAAAACCTGAGCAAAAATGTTAAAAGAAGATTTATCGTACAGAGTATTGCCATGTATGGGTCTGAAGTTTGTGAAATATCGAAAGCTAATGAGAATAAACTTACCGCAATGCAAATGGACTATTGTCGAAGAAGCTGTGTATTGAAATGTGCTGAACAGAGTAAGAAATGAAGAAATTAGAAGAAAAGCAGAAGTGAGTTCCAACATTATTGATACCACTGAAATTAAAAGGCTCAAATGGTATGGCCACTTAAACAGAATGGATGAAGAGCGATGGCCTCTAAAAGCTCTAGAATTGGAAACCAACATCGCTCAGAAGACGAGGAAGATACAGAAGTACATGGAAGGAAGGAGTGGAGAAAGCGATGGCTAGAAGAGGATTAGCTGCAGAAGACTGAAGTGACAGACTCCAATGGAAACTGGGATACTAGAGACGCCTAATGGTGTAAAATACTCGCACTACTTTTTTTTATCTAGGGCTTTTATCCAGCCGACAGCCGGTTACCCTTTACGCACCGATGGGACGCATATCCGACCATACACTAGACACCAACACACTTGCGGGCTCCTCTGATCTGGGGTCAGCAGAACGCGAGGCCCTCCGCGACAACACATACATACAAAGTCAAGGGACAAACAGCCATGCCCAAGGCGGGACTCGAACCCACGACCCTTCGGACCGAAGCGCTGAGTCGGTACTCGCTCTTAGCCACCTCGACCATCCAGGTCGGCACTCGCACTACTACTTCTTCTTAATTTCCTATCTCTTTGTAATATTCCCTGGCAGCAGCAGTTACCCAACGTTCGTATGTAGACGTTCCTCCAGACCGTGATGCGCCGAGCACGTGGTGTGAAGCGCTTGACGCCGTCGACAGGCCGGCAGTAGATGATGAAAGCTTCCCAGACGCACCCGCGTCGGCAGCTCGCCCCAGGCCCCACGAACTGGCTCCGACACGACACGACTTTTCAACGTGGGCAATCGAGCTTGTCTGTCGATCAGTATCGTAATGAGTAATGAAGATGATGAATTTCGTTGGAATCTGTACAATTTGATTAGTATTCTTTCTAATGTTGCCCTACTGCTGGAGTGAAATATTGAAAGCACTGCTTCTGTTAAAAGAAAATGTGTCAGATTAGGGTGATTAAATGTGACGACTGCTTATTAATGTGAAGGTTGTTTCGGGAGAAGGAGCACCCCTATCTACAATTATCGGGTATTCTATTCATCAACGTCACATGTAATGATAAAAAAGTTGTTCGTATTTGAATTATTTCCCCATTATTATTGTACGTGTCGTCATGGAGGGTATTCAAAATGGTATGCCTCAAAGCATGGTCGTACCTATAGGCACAGACATGCGCAGTCCAATACAAGAGAGGAGGCAACTACATTTCCCTTTTCTATTCAACTTTATTATTTTTACAGAACATAATCTATATTTAATAGTAAATGAATAAAACATGCTGCAAAGTAAAGGAAAGTATAATTTCAATGATACAATTTATTTTGCTAAAAAATTTATAGGGTTGCCAAATGTCTTAGGAAGCCTCTTTACCAATGTTGTATAACTATTTCACAATGGGTGAGATGAAAAAATGAAATGTCAGGAATTGAACATGTTTAAAGGAAATAATAAAATGTATTACGTACTGTAAGGTTGCTCTTTCAATTTTTTTCTGGACGGCCACGTCCTCCTTACTACCTTCTGTGCGCTTTCCTATATACCTAGGGCATACCCATCGAAAGGAACGCATCTTTTGATTATTAGAGGAAATTTTTCAGGAAGGCAGTTTTATTACCGCTCTGCGTTATCTCGAAATGCTCCGTATTTAATTACAAAAGATCCTCCTTCGCCCACACTCGCCAACAGTTTTCTTCGCTCCCCCAACTGCAAACGGCATTGACCAACACGAGCTAGGGCAGCGGTAATAATGCACTTATCCGCACAATAACAACTTTTGTGTTAAAGGTCGATGATTTACGAGAAGCGCGTGGGCGGGGTGAGATAGCGCCGGTTGCGTGGTATTAGCACGGGCGCTGTCGAGCGGGGGCGGCCGAACTAGTCCCTCCCTGCGTTGGGACGGCCGCCGCCTCCTTCCAGGATGAAATACGGTGTCAATCAGGCTCGGCGGACAGGCGGGTGAGAGGGCGGGCGGGCGGGCCGGAGCCGTGCCGGGCTACCGGCGCCCTCGCGTGGCGATAGATCAAGCTGATTGCCCCCATCCAGGTCGATAATTGCGCTCCGGAAAGCGGCTGCAATCACGCCCGCGGGCTGCGCGGCCGGCCACGCCCCCCTCGCGTCCGCACGAGCTGGTCCCCGGCGCCGCGCACACGCCCGGCTGTCAGCTGCTTGCGCTCCTGCCACCTGTCTACCTTGTCGGCGACGCTCTTCCCTGTTGGGTCCATCGAACGGGTCGCCCGTTCACCTTTATCTCTCGGCACTTGGGTACCTTGCTGACGCTCACCCGCCTGCCTGATTGCTCGTCGGTTATTCGTATCACCTTGCCACTCACCCGCATTGTCCCAATCATCCACTTTGCTCCTCGTCCACCTTGCCGCTCTTCTACCTTGCTGCTCATCCACCTTGCTGCTCACCCACATTGATGATCACCCACATTGCTCATCACCCACCTTGCTGCTCACCCACATTGATGATCACCCACATTGTTCATCACCCACCTTGCTGCTCACCCAAATTGTTGATCACCCTCCTTGCTGCTAACCCACCTTGCCGATCATCCAATGAGCCGTCCACCCTCCTAGCCGATCATTCATCTTACCGATCATCCATCTTGACGCTCGCCCACTTTGCCTCTCACCCACCTTCCTGCTTGCCCACTTTCCTGCTCGCCACTTTGCAGATCACCCACCTTGCGTCTCACCCACCTTGCGTATCACCCATCTTGCGTCTCATCCACCTTGCGCTTGCGTCTCACCCACCTTGCGTCTCACCCACCTTGCGTCTCACCCACCTTGCATCTCACCCACCTTGCGTCTCACCCACCTTGCGTCTCACCCACCTTGCATCTCACCCACCTTGCGTCTCACCCACCTTGCGTCCCACCCACCTTGCGTCTCACCCACCTTGCGTCTCGCCTACGTTGCAGCTATTCCACCTTGCACTTTGTCATTTATGCTCTTTATTTTCATTCACTTTCCTTTCACCCACTTCTCTTCTAGACATTTTGCCTTCACCCACTTTGCCACACCCACTTTGCTTTCATCCACTTTCCCTTGATTCCCTTTGCCTTCACCCGTTTTGTCGCTGATCTGCGTAGCGTCTCGCACTTTCTCCACTCACCGGCTTTGCTACTTACTCTCCTTTTATTGATCCGCTCACAATTCGTATACTCGGTCGCTTCGCCGCTCGCTTACCTCTCCTTCCACTCATTTACCTGCAGCCAACGTCGACATTCACATGTCTCGTCGCTCACTGCACGCGCGTGCTTTATTTTATACCTTTTATTCGATCGTTCTTTAGAGTCCGGTCTTTAAAATTTGTTTAATTTCTTTCCTATTTCAGTTTATTTTGTCCTAATTTTTCATAAATTATTTTAATATTTCGCCTCTCGCTTTCTTTCTCTATAATAAATTGACTGTATTGCAACCAACCAGTGCGCTTTTGTTGAACAACATTAATTTGTTCTTGCTTCTTCTCGATGTTGCTTTTCTTTTGTATGCTCTTATCTCTGCACTGATGGGCTCATTCGCTTCTTTTCTTCGGGCGATATTTTTAAAGAGCTTCGCCAGATTACTCGTTTTTGCTCGCTCAGCAATCCACTCTTTCGAGTGAAAAAATTACACATGTTTCTGAACTCGCTGGCCTTTTAATAGAATTTTCCTTCTCCTCTCCCGTAGTTTCCTACATGGCGGGATTAGATCACAGTGCTTTCTCCCGCATCTTTCCTATCGACTTCTCATGTATCCAGCACCTGCTGGGTCATCACTACCCTCACCCCTAACTACTTTCCCAAATCCTTTTTATGCTTAATCATTCAGACGCTATTTGTTCTTCTTCACCGCCACCCACTTATTTCGTTTGCAGCTAGAAACTCGTCCTTTTTCTCCGTCACCTGTGCTCTGGCTCGCGTTCTTCCATGAACCTGCCACTCACCGTCCGCGGGGCTTGCGTCCCCTCGCCCGTATCCCAAGGAACGACCTCCCCCGCCTCGGCAGCGGGCCCTCGCGGCGGGCGATCTGTCGCCCCGCGCTGACTTGGCCAGCGCGGCACCGCCGACGTCGGCGCCCGGTGGCGGCCCTGCCCGGCCCTGCCCGGCCGCACTCCGCACCGCGCGCGGCACAAAAGGAATTCCGTCGGCGGGAGCTCTTTCTGTAGGAAATAAATTACGGGCCGATGGCCGGGCCCGGGGCGGCCTCGGCGCGGGGCGGGGCGGGGCGGAGAGGCCGGGAGGGTAATTGGGCGGCCCGCGGTGCGCCCACCCGGTCGCTCGGCCGCCCGCTCGCCCCGCCGCCTGCCCCGCCCCGCCACGCCGCCCGTCCCGCCACGCCGCCCTTCCCGCCACGCCACGACGCCCGCCCTGCCCACCCCGCCGCCTGTCCCACCCACCTCACCAAATGCCTCGCCCACCCCACCAAATGCCCCGCCCACCCCATCAAATGCCCCACCCCGCCGCCTGCCCCGCCTCGCCCCGCTCCTCCCCGCCGCCTGCCCCGCGGTCTGCCCCGCCCCACTGTCTGTCCACCCCGCCGCCTGCCCCGCCCCGCCGCCTGCCCCGCCTCGCCCCGCTCCTCCCCGCCGCCTGCCCCGCGGTCTGCCCCGCCCCACTGTCTGTCCACCCCGCCGCCTGCCCCGCCCCGCCGCCTGCCCCGCCTCGCCCCGCTCCTCCCCGCCGCCTGCCCCGCGGTCTGCCCCGCCCCACTGTCTGTCCACCCCGCCGCCTGCCCCGCCCCGCCGCCTGCCGCCCGCCTGCCCCGCCCCGCCGCCCGTGACGCCCCACCCCACCCCAATCCCGACCAAACCCACCCCTCCCCTTTCCTCCTTTCCCCTCCCCGCCGGGCCCTGCCCCACTACGCAATGCGCCCCCCCTGTGTCCCACCGCCCGGCGCCCCTTGGATGAGCTGCACATTGTGCGCGCGATTGCCCCTCTCCTCCCCTCCCCTCCCGCTCGCCCCCTCACCCGCCGCCGCTTTGTCCTCTGAGAAATGATTCCTGGCCGCGAGTCTTGATCCCGTCCCCCGTTCCTCGCCCGCCGCCAGCTCTTTGTACAAGCGCGCACAATGCCGCCCCGCGCCGCCGCTGCCGCCGCCGCCGGTCGCCAATCTGCCTCCGGCCGTGTGATTACTCTCGCGCCGAGCGCAGCCGAGGGGCGTGTGGGTGAAGCGGAGGAAGGATGGAGGCGCGGTGGAGGGGATGGCCAAGTTGGCGAGGTGTTGGACTGGGAGAAAAGGTGGAGGTGATGAGGTGTCGGCCGTTGGCGGATTCGGACCAGAATGGCCGTGGATTTTGATGTGAGTCGCCTTTGAGACAATTTGGGATGAGCCGTAGGTAAAGATA
Source organism: Teleogryllus occipitalis (assembly GCA_011170035.1). Classification (NCBI taxonomy): domain Eukaryota; kingdom Metazoa; phylum Arthropoda; class Insecta; order Orthoptera; family Gryllidae; genus Teleogryllus; species Teleogryllus occipitalis. The sequence continues at coordinate 272,172 of BLKR01000854.1, read as the reverse complement.
CCGAGCGAAGTTGCTCTGGGAGCAACGCGATGACTTCGCAGTTGGGAGGCCCGGGTTCGATTCTCAGGCCGACCTTCTTGGCCGGGGTTTGCGAGATTTCCCTTGGTCATGCAGGCGAATGCTGGGATGGTTTCATAAGTGCCACGATCTTCTCTCTTCATATCACCTCATAATCTGGCATTTAACTGCTGCTATCCAACCGCTTTGAATATCTTCTTAAGGGAATCACATAAGATTGCGCGCGATCTATACTCCGATTTAAACATAGCTGCACTTCAAGGTCACGAGGTGGAAGGAAAGGGGGACATTGTTATCCAATCGGGAGCTCCAATTCCAAAAACTTAAATTCTGACGAAACTTCCGATTGGATAACAGTGTTTCCCCTCTCCTTCCACTACGTGACCTTGAAGTGCAGCTATGTTTAAACTGGAGTATATATTATTCTACTACTATAGGTAAAGATAGAGAAACAGAATATACAGACGTTGTTTAGGATGGGAGCCGGAATGGGTTAAAATATAAACAGACCTTAAGGCCTCCACTAGAACAGGTCCCCGATGTTTTTTAAATAATTTGTTCTATTCGTTTATAAATATTTACAATGATTTAATATTTATTTCAAAATTTAAAATATTAAATGTTTTCTCATATTAATTTTGAATACATACATTCAATATTTCGATATTAGGGTCTCTTATATCGGTCAAACTTAGGGACTATTGAGACTATTCCAGCCCTGGAAGCCATGAAGGGATGGGCTAAGGTATGACTAAAGGCGATCGGTCCACCAATGAGAAACCGAGAAAGACAGGAGGCGAAGTTAGAAGATGTAAAAGAGTATCAGAAGTAGTAAGATCGGGAAAGACAAAGGCAATTTCAGTGTGAAAGTCTAAAACACAATCAAAGAAACAACTGCTTAGGGAATAATTTTTCTGAGAAAGGGAATCGATGATGAGAAATGTAACTCAAATAGCTGCGGATACTGGAATACAATTATCTTCTTTGAAAATTAAATGCAGAAATCCAATAATTTTATAATTCGTGTTCCACCGGTATTAATCTCTCTTTAGCAAATATTTTTGTGAAGCTTTTGTTTTCATTCCTCGGGATGTTTTTAAGACGAAAAATCAATATTATGTTTGTCCAGTGTGAACGACATTATTCACTCTGCGTTTATTTTTAATCATGTTTCTACAATATGTAACGTAAGTAAACCACTAAGCAATTGAAAATCTACTAGCCACATAATTAATTGCAAATCAGAAATATTTTTCTATTTATTCAACGTTATGTTTTACTCTTTATGGAGAATATTAAATACCATTTTAATATTTGAGTAAATAATTACAATAGGTGCAATAACGTGATAAAACGTCATCATATTCATTTGTTACAATTATATTTTCATTTATATCGCTTTTGAATTCATAACATTCCGTAAAATCCAAACATTCTTATGTTGAACACATATTATATATCTAATTATATAATTATAATTATTGCAAGTTTTCATTTCCATGTAATGTAATGTAGGGCCAATAACTTTGAAGGCGTAGAATCAATATTGTGATAGCATCTCAAACAATACAAATTGGTAGATGTAATGCCATTTGAGATGCCCATTTGTGCAATTTCCTTATTAAGACTTAATGTGAATTGAATAGGTTTTTTTAAATAACACTTGGACGTACAAGAATAAAAATGCTCATGAGATCTTTTGTTCCATTTCAGGTGAGTTGCTGCCCATATTTGGTCGTACGAGAGCCTACGGCCCGAAAGTGATTACTCCTCTCCATTGTGTTTGTAAGTTATCATTACATGTTGTTATACGTATGTTCAAATTATAGCTAACACACTTTAACGTCCTGAGTTAATACGAATAAAGCACAAGGATACAATCTATCATTATGAAGCGCGAGAATCGAGGGACTGGAGTTAATAACTGTTATACTCCTCTAAAGCAAATTTAATTCAATAAACACTGTCCGAGAGGGAAAACAATTTATCCACAAACGTTTCTCTGGCGATCTTCAAACCTTTTCAGGCTTGGTTTCCATTTGTCGAACTTGGTTTTGCCAGCCCGAAACAAAGGTTTATATTTTATTTCTGAACCCTCGCGTTTACCTGTCAAATTCTTCGCGGGCAAACCGCCAGGGATACTCTGTGTGATGGATGATAATTACGTTTTAAAAAGCCGAAAATCCAGGCGGTGGCCCTGTTTCCCACGTCAAGTCCTCACAGAGATGTCATCGTTGATAGGGCAGCCACCCAAGCAGACGAAACGGGGACGCGCCTTAAAATACAGGAGACCTCTGACGATTATTTAAATGTAGCCATCACGGTGAATATCTTTGTCCATTGTGTTATAAACACGATGTTTTACGTATTGGCTTCGCCTGGTAGTTCCTTTCCGAGAGGAAATGATAAGCAGAATTTACGATTTCATCGTGAGTTTCTACGACTCCAATATCTATTTTGTATTTTCTTTAACGTTCTGATATTTCGGCTTGCTTGCAAAGAACAAAAGAATTAAAAACTGCACGGTCTGTGATAATATACAGAAAGAAGATAATCTGCAGTCATATGTCTTTAGAAAAGAAAAAGAAACTTGCATTGTAAAACCAATGAACAGAGAATTCAGAACGGAGAACTTGTAGATAATTGTCTTTCTTTCTGTTCTAATACATTCAGCATTTTTATGGCAACAATTTATTTAAACAAAAACTATTAAGATGTATTTGACTGCATCTTTCTAGTATCTTATGTTAGAATATTATTGTAAAAATAAGAGGCCACAATACTACTAGTTATCAGTTTACGTAAAGATATTTGTGGATCAGAATAAATAGAAATATTTTGATGAAAAATATTTTTAAAAAGTCTAAATCGGACTTTTAATGATCCTTCAAATAGGTTCGTAAGTAATAAAATGAAATGCGAACACGAAGTCAGGATCAGAGCGAACAGCAAATAAGTGCAATGCGACCACCGATCTACAATTACCCCCACTCTTCACTCCTCTGCTTCAAAACCTTTTCGTGTAACACGCCCCCAAATCCTAAGCCGTCAACGGCATGCGAATTATCTCGTTCGCCATTGTCATTCATTGTTCGGCCCTACGTCACGGCAAAAGTGGTATTATGGAGCAAAAACGAAACAAAAAAAAGAGTTGCATTACAAACATTGTTTTTTAATCCCTTTGACATCTATATCGGGAACCGATAGCATGGCGCGCATTTCTACTCACATAATAACGTGCCGAAACGCAGCTCATGAGGTACTTAATGTAACGGATGTAACAACCTCGCGGTGCACGACAGTGCATTCATTATAGTGATCCGGACAAATCAGCGAGAATACCATGGGGCAATTATACCAGCAACAATAAAGCGATGACATGCAGATAAATTGAATTGTTTTATCGCTCGCAGCGTGCATGGGTGGAGCCCCACGTGCTGGTTATCGGCAAGCAGTGCCCGAACGGAGAGCTCAGGCGGGATGGCGGCAGCGGTGGTGAAATGTCGGTGATAGAGAAGGTGACAGGGGGATTGATTGATTGATTGATTGATTTGTGTTTCCGGGCGCGTCAACTGCTTGGTCACTAGTCCCGTAAGTGCAGTGCATGTTTTTTCTCGGGAGATAGCGGTGATCTTTCCCGGTTTGAGAAATATCTCAATTCTGGTGGAGATTAAAGGAAAAAATAGTAACAAGTTGTCTGCTAGAATATTTTTTCATAAATTGGTTTTCTTTTTGTTACGACCTAGAGAAACTTTCTTTCTGAACGCTTCTCGTAGTATTAGTGCCGGTAGAGATGTGAGCGTTAGGTAGTAGTGCCGGTAGAGACGTGAGCGTTAGGTGTGGAATGGCACTTGCGGCGATGACCTGCCGGTGGCGGCGGTGGCGGCGGTGGCAGCGGCCGCACCGTGGAATCGCTCGCGCCCTGCAGCCGCAGTGGAGCCCGCCCGCGTCGCTGGTCGTTAGCGTTGGCTCGACGTGTGAGGTCCGCGTCCTCGTATTTCCGGCATTGGGCGATAAAAGTCCGGGGCAGAGCTCTGCGTGGTTTTTCCTCGGCCCAGATTACCACCATCGTACATTTCAATTTACGGAGTAGTTCAAATTTACATCTGTTAGTTCCGAACATCACTTAGTTCTTGTGCAGGTAGTTGCGTACTAATTCACACATTGTAAATGGTTGCAAGAATAGTTCTCCGCACCAGTGCGTTAAATGATCTGAAATAAAATATCAATACAACGTACTTAATATTTTAACACTACTTGTTCCTTAATAATTGCATTTGTTATACTAACCTAATCAAGTCTATTTTCCTGAGTTGGATAATTTGAAGTTTAATTAGAACCGCCCATTTCAAAGAACTGCTACAAATTAAGTTTATTTGTATGTGTTCTGATTGTAATATTCCTATAGGCAACAGTCAATCTTAATGAAAGGAAATAACTGATAGATTTTTTTAATATTTTCCTCCTCGTAACAACAAATTTTAGCGATCCACTTTTCCATGAGTGTTTTAATCGTGTCCTCTTTGCCAGGACAATAGGAATAAATCCGTTATCTGAAATCCGTTCAGAGAATTTGATTCCGCAATATACTAGTTGTACGTATACACCCCGTGCTTATTTTCCTCGCGCAAGAGTCGAAAAACAAGCACTTCACCTCTCGGTGAAGAGAATTTGGTGTGACCAGATGTACAAATCAATTGAAGTTAATGATGAGTTTCAGTTGTCAGCTTCATTTTTGTTGTAGTTTGTGTTTGTTGTTTTGTTGTGATTTATATTGGGTATTTTTGAATTGGATTTAGTTGTTATGAATTTGAGTTGATGTTGTGTTTTGATAATTATAATTAATTATACTAATCTGAAAGTGTGTTGAATTTGTTTACTAATCAGACTTTATTAAAATCGTCGATCAAGATTACAGTTATTTAGGATGGCAATTTCAATTCATATTCTTAGTTCAGGCAAGTTTTATCAAAGGAATATGGACGATACAGTTATTGAGATTTGCTTAGAACCTATGTCTAATTTGCCCCATTCTATAACTTTCCGTTGGGATTCAAAAGTAATCCACCCTGGTAAAACAGTTGCAATGAATCTCCGTTTTTAAGGACTCGTAAGAGAATTATATCTCTTAATACGCTCCCTTTATTTTGACTTGTACTTTACGATGTTTCCGACTGCTTTATTTGTTTCGTCATTTTATTCGCTCGCAAGCATACACACTTCCAGCCATATAATTCTCTCGGATGAGGAAGAATTCGCCGTAAAGTAGCAACTTTATTCCCGGCGTGAAGCGAGCGTGACCGGCAGCTCCCGTCTCGAAAACAGCGCGATGCCCCGGCGCGACGTTTATTCCCGGAGATAAAGCGCCTCCCCGGCTGCCGAGTATCTTCGAGCGGCGACGGAACGCGAAGTTTCGCCCGCGACGCGCGCGGGCGACAGTCGTTCCCCGAGGGCGCTCCGCCCGGGCGAAGTGTCGGCGCTGACGGAAGGCTCCCACACGTGGCGCGCATTCGCTGCAGCGCACCTCCGCCCCGCCCCGCCGCCCCACAGCCGTCGCCCCTGCGACCCCGCCCCCGCACCTCCGCTTCCGCGCCGTCGTCCCTGTGCCGTCGCCGCCCCCTCCCGCCCACACGCCGCCACCCCTACGTCGCCGTCGCCCCGCCCCGTCACCGCTCCGTCGCCCCCACGGCACCGCCCCCGCCCCGCCACCCCCCAGCCATCGCCCCTCTTCCGCCGCCCCGTGCCACCGCCTCCGCGCCGCCACCCCTGTGCTGTCGCCGCCCCCTCCCGCCCACACGCCGCCACCCCCTACGCCGCCGTCGCCCCGCCCCGTCCCCGCTCCGCCGCCCGCGGTACCGCTGCCCGCCACCCCAGCCATCGCCCTCCTCCGCCGCCCCGGGCGCACCGCCTCCAGCGCCGCCACCCCTGTGCGAAATCGCCGCCTCCGCCACGCGTAGCCACCCCTATGCCAGTGGCGCCCGTCCCAGCTCCGCCGCCCCCGCGGCGCCGCCCCGCCCGCCACCCCCAGCCATCGCCCCCTCCTCCGCCGCCCCGGGCCACCGCCTCCAGCGCCGCCACCCCTGTTACAGCGGAGTCGCCGCCCCTCCGCCACGCCGCCACTACGCCACCGTCTGGCGCCGCCCGTCCCCGCTCCGCCGCCGCCGCGGCACCGCACCCGCCCCGCCACCCCCCAGCCATCGCCCCTCCTCCGCCACCCCGTGCCACCGCCTCCGCGCCACCGCCGCCGCCCCGCTCTGCCCTCGCGCCACCGCCTCCGCTCAGCCGCCCGAGCCACCGCCCCGCTCTGCCCCCGCGACGCCGCCGCCGCGCCGCCGCACGTGCATCCCGCCCCCACACCCCGCCAGCGCCGCCGCCCACGCTCCACCGCCACCGTTTGTTGTGTTGGCCCCTCCGCCACACCCACACCTCCCCTTGCGTCACTGCCAACTATCACGTCCCCACTCCCTTCACCTGCCTCCCGGAAACGCCGTCCCCCAACCCGTCTCGCCACCCACCCGCCACCACCCTGCTCCCACTCTCGTCCCATCACCCGACACACTGACAGCGAACTGTCCCGCCGCCCGTCTCGCCGCCCGTCCAGTCATTCCTTAATTCGCCCCAGGTCAACCGCGCGCCACTCCTTTACCCCCCTCATTTGAGGCAACGTGTCCGCTCGTGTCATTGCCGCTCTGTCGTCCACGCCAACCCTTCAACCACTAGCCACAACCACGCCAAAGGTCGCCCCGTCATCCACGCTGCCGGACCCGGCCGCAAGGCGAAACATTGCCCACGCCACCACCCAACTTTCCTAATATTGAATCTCATTAATAAATTATTATCCGCTGATGCAATGTTGTTGGCATTGCAATAATCATGAATACTGCTTTCGTCTTTGTCAGTTTCTTTCTAATCATGTCAATGATAAACGACTTTTATGACAAAGCTATCATCACATCTGCTCTTTGGAGCAAGAATTCGTCGAATAGTGATTGACTAACTTCTCGTGTTACTTTACTAAAGGCAAGTATCCACCTTCATTGGACACATTGTAAGGTCCCTCGCAGCACTGCCGCTCATTGTTCATAGTATTAAATAAATTTTTGTAGTATTGTGTTCACTTCACACACTTGTGTTGCTTGCCTTGTTTATACCCTCATCGCATCATTCATAATTCTACCTAATTCTATTTACCATATTCTGCTCTCGTTTAGGAATTCGTTTGTGTTTCTTCTTTCATTCCTCTCACTTAATTACTACCATTTTTTGCGTGAAGACATCTTTTCGCTCCTGTTTATGTTTACAAGTGATTACTTTAGACACCTCCTACCTTATTGAGTTATCTTCGTGTCCTCCGTGAATCAACGTCCTCCAACGGCATTTGAACATCATCCACCTCTCAGAACTCCCATTATCACCCAGGCCATCACGCCTTCCGTCCTCTTCTCACACACACACATCTTCTGGAGCACCGTGCACTCGCACGCTATCTGCGCCTCTCGCACGCTCTTCGCGCGTCGCGCGGACTATATCGCAGCACGCCCCCTCCCCTCTCCCTCACACGTGCAATCACGCTCCCCGCTGGCGCGGCGTCGTTCGAGCCGAGTATACGGCCCGAGCGTAAACCGACGTTATCTGGCGAACCGCCGCCGCCGCCGCCGCCGCCGCCGCCGCCGCCCGCGACGCGCTGGCTCCTCTGGCGACCGACGGCGCTAGGCGATAGACACTTCCGCTTTCTACCCCCGCCTACATCCTCCTTTCTCTGATCCGCCCCACCCCGTCGTGATCGGCCTCGCCCCTTCTCGACACGCCCCGCCCCATTTTATTCTTCTCAAATCAGCCCCGGTTTGCTATGTACTATACTCTCCAGCTCACTTTGCTGCACCTACTCCTGTGCGACTCACCCTTCCTGTCTCGCTCTGCCCATCTCGCCCTGCATGTTTCGCCCTGCCGGTCTCGCCCTGCCGGTCTCGCCCTGCCGGTCTCGCCCTGCCGGTCTCGCCCTGCCGGTCTCGCCCTGCCTCTCGTTTTGCCCGACTTTCCCTGCCCGTCTCGTCCTGCCCGACATTCCCTGCTCGACCCTCCCTGCCCGTCTCTCCCTGCCCGTCTCTCCCTGCCCGTCTCACCCTGCCCGTCTCGCTCTGCCCGTCTCGCTCTGCCCATCTCGCTCTGCCCGTCTCGCTCTGCCCATCTCGCTCTGCCCGTTTCGCTCTGCCCGTCTCGCCCTCCCCATGTCGCCCTGCCCGTCGCACCCTGGCCGTCTCTATGAAGTGCTCCCGTCCCTGCTCGTCCCTGACAGTTCTCTCCACCTGTCTCGTCCAGCTCCTCTCAGTGCTACCCTACCTCTTATCATCCCTATTCCGCCCAGCTCCTCTCCTCTGCTATCCTCTCCATTTCCCTCCGCTCAGCCCCGTCCAATCATTCGTTAATTCGCCCCGCCTCCTCCACGCCCCCCCCCACTCTTTTGAGACGAAGCGTCCGCCCGCACAATCGCTCCTCCGATCATTTGATATCGTCCTTAAACGTCTTCTGCACCCGCATCGCTTCTCCACCTTCCATCTCCTTCTTCCTCCTCTGACCTGCGTGCCATAATTTCACGTGTTGCAGCCTGCACTCCTACCCTTCCTTTCTTTCCTCTTCTTGTCGCTCTGCTCACGTTATCTCACGACGCGACACGGCGACGCTGGCGTCTCCGGTCGACCGACGACGCGACGGGAGTCGATAGCCTCTTCCACCCTCCAGACCTGCCGACGTCGCCCGAAGCGCCCGCCCACACGATCGCTCCATCCGATCACCTGCAGCCGCCTCGCTCGTTATCCTACCCACGCGTTTTCTCAAACGCGGCAGATTCGACGATTTCCGATGTGTCTGTCCATCTGCTCTCTTGCTATTCGGTCAGTTTTATTTGTTTATTTATTTTTTTATTTTACGTCAAAAAACAGTTGAAACTACGTATGACGTGTTATGGGGAGAAGTGAATTTGATGCAGATTCATTCGAATGATTTGAAGTGATTTGATGCAGATTGTTCTTCTCGTGTGTCACATTTGAGGGAACAATAGAGAAATCGTGCACGCCATAGCGTACAGTACTATCGATCTTCTGCGCATGCGCAGAGGCACAAAAATGATGCGACACTTGAACTGTGAATTCGCAGAAGAACAACAGTGCTTTAATGTTCGAGGGTGCACTAACTCTGTAACATAGTAACGCCTTTTCTGCTGTCAGCACTATTAAGTTTTACAACAAATCAGGGAGAATTACAGTGAGATTAGTTTTAGATTCTGTGTAGGTGCCACCTTTTGATAATTCTTTATGCTCTTTCATCACCTTCCTTTGCTTTCCTTTCTTTATTTTTGTTTCTTTGCCGTTTTAGATTTTATTTTCGTTTCATAACAGATTGGTATAATTCCTCATTCATACATTTCTGTATCGTATCATACTACTTCATACTACTTCAGCTCGGAACTATTTCCTATTTAGTTACCACACATCCGTATTTATTCGGGCTCGTCCGCATTTATAGAATAAATATGACGACCACGTTATACTTTAGTTCGTTCGCATTTTCCTTCCCTCAGTTAATATTTTGCTTGACATTTTTTTCTTTGCAGAAAATCACTATTTGTCATATACGCTCATGCGTCCGATTTTGGGTCACCTTTCAGTTTTATAATGTCCTTTTGGGCAGGCATAAGTATCTATAAATTTTATTTTATTTTAGTTTCCAATTTTAGTAAAGTGACGTTGCATACAAAGTAATATATTTTCTTTGAACAAGATTTCAGACGAAAGCTCACATCAGTGGTGGAAGGAAATACAGGTATATTTGAATGAATGTGGCATGTCCCTAAAATTTGCGAGCGAAAAGCGCAAATGAATGAGAGTGGCATCATTATTCTCCATTGCTGTTCGTCGCTTTCGTGGGTGTCACGTTCTTGCATTGAATAACGACACTCTTGTTTGTTATAGACCACTATCACCATTAGAATTTCCTACGGAGCTTTCCTAAATAAACAGAACAAATTACAGTCGACGCTGGTTCTAGTGAACTCGGATATAGTGAACCCTCGGTTATAGTGAACTTCAGTTACTGGTCCGGTTTCACTTACATTACAGATAAGCATAAGAAGATTCGGTTATAGTGAACCTGAACCTCGGATATAGTGACCATAGGAAATAAGTCTTGGAAATTAATTTAATCTAAGTTATTAAACGATTAAAAAGGCCTTCGGAGAGTGGGATGGCGTTCCAACAGTGCAAGAGGCATTGAAAGGTGTCAAGACTGCATTAAGATACTTAGAGACAGAGTACAACGCAGAATCAATTATGTGGAGTGCACGAACTCTGGAGAAGGATCTAATAAAAAATTTACGATGCAAACAATTGAAAATGATTGATTTTTACGTACAAATAAAGATATTGAATTTTTCAGTTCGTACTGTTAAATAATTTTGCGGTGTATTAATCAAATCACTGTGGAGAAATTCTATTTATTTTTGATATCGGATATAGTGAACCAAACATGTGAATTCCCAGAAGTTCACTATAATTGGAGTCGATTGTATGTTGATTTTATAGAATGAAAAAGGAGCTTTTTCCCCCCATCATTTCCATGTGCAGTTATCCTTCGCCAATAAAAAACTTTTGAACTTGTTTAGGATGTTTGCTCCAGAGACGATGCTCCTTTCAATCGCTCCCTCCTGCTGATCCCCCCCCTGGAAGAGGAGTGTTTGCTTCCAGGAGCCGCAGTCATATTTCGTCCCACCCCTCCGATTGCAGAGCCACGCCCCCCTCGTTTTCCGTGTGCTGGCACCGCTCTGTCGCATCGCAGTAACCGAATCCAAATAAACGCACGCGATGCAGACAGAAGCTTTCGGATTGGGAGCGGTATCTCAGTGCATCAACTGATGTCACTGCAGCGCCTCTGACCGGGAGGTCCTAAGTTCGACGGCGGCAGGATTTTCGACAACAGCTAGGACGAATTCAGTCGCTGACTGGAGGAGAATTCTAGCGGCCGGCTGCTCTGATCGGTAGTTTTCCGTGGTTTCTCAATAGGCGAATGTCGGAGCAGAACCCTAACAAACGGGCCACGGACCTCGCGCGATCTTTCCTTCCTCTTCCTTGTCCTATCGTCTCCTCTTACACACACTCACACTAGCATGCACTTCACTACCACACATATCGGGAGACCGGTCGGGACCCGGCTGTGGCGGTGCCCCGCTGGTGGGAGAGTACTGGTTAGAGGGAAACCTCGCTAGTCGGTGGTAGGTCGGCGCCGGATCTCGCCATCCAGCGGACGAAGATCACCGCCATCTCTCGAGAAAAAACATGCACTACACTTACGGGTTTAATGACCTAAGCTGTTGACGAGCCCGGAATCACTAACAACCAACCAACCTACCAACCAACCAACCAACCAACCAACCAACCAACCAACCAACCAACCAACCAACCAACCAGAAGCTTTCAGCGGAGAGAAAGTGCAGGCACGACATACAATTCTGCAACGTTATGATTTTGAACACTGAGATTAGTTTTGTAATGCATTGTTACAGTAGGTAGAAATTTTTTGAATGCCAAACAAAAAGACACTTTTTTTTCGAGTACCTCGTTAAGCTATCACTGCTTTGTATAGAACTGAAATGTTTGAATATCATAAGCAACTCTGAACACGGTGGAATGTAAACTAAAAGGAGAATGTGTAGAATCGAAATTTTGAAGCGACGTTCCAGCATAAAAACAACATTAAATGATTATCCACAGAAAGAACAGGTATGAATAACATTCTGTGCAAGTCCCAGAATCGGTAAATGTATTTGCGCTTTGTTTGTGAAAAATATAAACCTTGCTGAAGTACATATTTCCCTAAAATCATAATGAATAAAATGTGACAAGAAGAAATTCTGACAGATTGAGGTATTGCTTTATGTTTCTTTATTCTTTTGTCTCTGGTAAATGTTTTTTATTCGTATGAAAATCTCGACTATTTGGTTCGTTCATAAAAATTGTAGTGGTCTACATACTGTCACTTATTCAAACGATTTTCACGAAGCATTTTTTTAAAATTAGGACAGTTCCTTGGCAAACGCGGTATCCCAATTGCATGAGACACTGCTGCGAGGTCTAAGAATTTCCCGGTATGAATTATCATGAAAATGAATGTGCTGCACCCAAAAAGTGATCCATCCAAATAATCCAGGTGTTGTTACTTATTATTACACTATGATGTAACTTCATTATCTGCGCACATCTTCTAGAATTCAGAGGGAAATATAGCTATTCAAATTATCGTTCTCCATATTGTTGCGGCAGAAAGTATAATTCCTAGACGAAGGACATGATGAGGGATAAGAGCCCAAATTTATTGCTGGTTTGCGCTTAAAAATAGATTTTATTATTTAAGTGAATACTTTTGTTAACAATCCTCGCAAAACAACGCTGGTTTCTTTCTGTATTGGAAATTCAATTAATATATAGCTTAGGAATGGGATCACAGAATTTTGGAAACGTGCAAAGAATTCACTTTCCCCCGTAGCACGTCACACACAGTTTTTAACTGTTTTTGACGTAAAAATACATAAAAATAAATAAAAATGATGACGATGATGTTGATGGTAATATCAATCTTAAGATTTGTGTATTTGCATCGGAATGAGGGAGGAGGATTGTTTCTATATAAACCGTTTTTCAAGCAGATTACCAGATTGGTTATTTCTCTCATCTTTCTCTAGATAAAAGGTGATAGAGATGTCCATGATGCATAAATGTTAGTGTGAAGTGACTGAAATGTAATGCTCTGCAATTGGGACTCTTCGTGAAATAAGAGAGCAAACGTCGTAACTACTAAATGGTTACGCGGGATCCGAACCCGACACCTTCGACTCCACCTTGGACGCTGCTCCAAAACTTCTCCACAGCCACGTCCGACTGTTGTGCCTCACTGTATGTTGCCATCCGTTTGCGCTCTGTGGACAATTTATAACTGTTAAAACACAGCCTCTCTTGGGTCGAATGTGCATTGACTCAGCTCCAGTTCTGAACATTCTGGTCGTCAATATAATGAATAAACTTGTAGGACTATCATCCTTCATATCGAAGTCATAGGCTCATCTACAATTATCTCGTAACGTAAATGTAAGAAGACTTGGAGTCATATCCTTGTTCCACTATAAATACACTATAGTGTTCGCTATAGTGTATTTATAGTGGAACTAGTGCTATAGTGTCGTTATGGAACTAGTACTAGTGAAACTAGTCGCTATAGTGTATTTGTAGTGGCGGTGGCAATAGCAATGGTGTTGGTGGGAGTGGTGGTGGTAGCGATGGCGATGGTGATGGCGGTGGCGGTGGTGTACACTATAGTGTTCCACACTATAAATATATGCAATTCACCTCTTATTGATGGTTGAACAGATTGCGAGTCAATATTAAATGAAAGGAAAAAAACTATGTTCGTGACATCCTACGAGTACAAGAGCAGCGGCGGCGGCGGCGGTCTCTCATCCGCTTGTTTGCTCAGCGGCGCAAACGAAGGGTTGCCGCCCGCCCGCCCCTCCCCCTCCCCCGGCCACCCGGGCCCCGGGCCCTTCCCGCCCTCGAAGCCCCGAGGGCCGAGGGCCACCGCCGCGCGACACGCTTGCCCTCGCACGTCACGCCCTTCGCACTCGAATTATTTTCGAGTCGCCCCCCCTCGCCCCGCCACGCCCCCTCGCGCCGCCCTCCCCAGTGTTTCGTTCCAATTAAACATCGATTTCTAGACAACGCGTGATTCATTCTACAAGCGCCCGCCCGCTTTGGCTCGGCGGCGGCGACGGCGGCGGTGGTGGCGGTGGCGGCGGCGGCGGTGGTGGTAGCAATAGCAATGGTGTTGGCGGGAGTGGTGGTGGTGGCGATGGCGATGGCTATGCACTGAACTGAAGTTCGAACCGAACTCAAGTTCGAGCGGCTCGGAGCCACCTTCCTGTCCCCTCACTGCCTACACCGTTAGGCTATTGACGTGAGTGTCCCCAGAACCTCGACAACCTGACGGACGGTATCAAGTTCCCGCCGGACTTCTCTCTGTGGATTCCAGAGTATTCTGAAGAATCTCCTTCACCCAATCCTGCCCAAAGGTCGACGCACCAAGGCCCATCTGGTGAGCTACCGGGCATGCCCGACAACTAGGAGCTTAGCATCACCTACTCACTGCCTCCACCTTGAAGCTAACGACGTGAGTGCCGCTGTGAGACTCGGGACAGGGTGGGCGTCGACAAACCTCCACCAGAGACCGTGACCTCCGCGGTCGATGCCCCTCCCCCTAATGTGGAAATGGGTGAGGGAGTATTTAGTGTTTCCGGGCGCGTCAACTACACTGGTCATTAGTTCCATGAGTGTAGTTATATGCTCTGTACCTCCACCACTGATATGTTAAATCCCACACAGATCTAAACGTCAGTTTGCGATATCGCCCTCACAGGAACCTTACATTAGATATCTCAACGACTGATATTAAAATTTCTGAGCAAAGAAATAAAATAGTCTATTCAAGAGTTCTAATGAGAATATTTGTTGCATCTCGTAAATAATATTTGAAGCAATGCCATTAAAATAATATTAAATTCGTTAAAATGATCGCAAAATGATTAAAAAATTACGGAAAAGATAAAAAAATAACTTATTAGAGAAATTGACGAAAAATACAAAAAGATTCATATAAAAATGGGTCATTTTCTATTGTCCTACCATAAAATTAATTTCTATACTACAACGGCATTGTTGTAAAGACAAAAGGAAAACAAATAACATTCCATCAAAATCCGACCCTAATTATAACTATATATTCAAAATGTTACTTTATTGAGCTGCAAAATATTATCCTTGAGAAAATGTTAATAATTGTTATTAACTGACAAAGAAAACGATCGATCCTTCATGATGACGCTTCCGAGCACTGCCCTCCAGAAGGGGGGGTGAAGGGGAGAGAGGCCGTGTGCGGCGCGCGTTGCAGGAGACTCTGCCTGGAGTAGGGGCAGGAGAGGGGGAGGGGCGTCGGGAGCGGTGTCGCCAGCCGCGGACCGGATTGATTATCAAAGGCTGCAGATTTATTGGCAGGGCGCCGATCGCCGGGAGAATTGCTCCGGAATGACACTGGACCGGCCGGTTTGCTCCGAGAGAAAATTGAATATACTCGTGTGGAAATGAAATTACGATGTGTTCCCATTCATAGGATATTGCTGTTCCTCTTTCATGTGTACGTTTTGCCAATCCCCCCCTCGTGTATTTATCGGAGTTATGCATTGTATTCGATTATAAATGGCGGCTGTACAATGTATATGCTGCTAGTTTTGCAACATTTATGTGATGAACAGCTTTGTAACTTTAATCACATTGTGAATTTGAAATTTTGAACTAAATGAGATCCCAGTTTCTAGTACTGTGTCAAACCTGGGTATCATTCCAGTAAAACTGAAATTCAAATATAATTAAATGTATTCTGAGAAAAAGAGACATGAATTTAGTATGGAATTTAAATATCTGTCATTATTCTATAATGAAACCTCGAACCTTTATGAAATCGTTGTATTTAGAAACGATGAAGAAGACACAAGAAATGTGCAGAACTGTCATTAATATCCACTAAAAATACAAATATTTGCTTCTTTCACATATCTTATGAAAAATTGGTCACAAAATATGATTATAATTGTTTGTAAAAATGCCTGGTATCTGTATTTTATAAACCGTTGCAGTAAACAGACGTAGGTAAAAAGACATTGTCAATAATTTCAGTTCCTTTGATACCTCGTTTGAGGTCTTCCAATACCCAACTGATTTATTTTTTAGACAGTTGACTGACTTGTTAAAATTCAATACTTCCGTAAGAAACCAAGAAGCAATAATATTTACATGGAGATTTGGAAAGAAGGGGTGTTGTCTTTCGGGACCGATTACACCTTCAGGACGACTGTAAGTAGATAGATTTATTGGTCGTATTGAGTTTCGATGTTTCAATTTCAATATTGAATTTTGAATGAATTTCGAGTTGAAACTGGAAGCCGTTAGTAAGGAAATATGGCAATTCAATAACACAATGAAATAAAATTAAATTTTTAAGACTTGTGGAAACTTTTCTTTAGATAACTAACTTCGCATTTGTAAATGAAAGTTATGACTAACCCAAATTTTTCCCTCTTATATTTTATGTATATGAACACAATATTAAACACTACTTTACGAAAAAGGCATTTCTTCTTTCATCTAAAACTGAGGAACATTTTTATTATTGATTCGTATTTATATCATTGGTGTTGTCTATATAACATTATTTGCTCAATAAAAAGCACTTTACTCTTATTTCCGTTAAAAAATATTGAACTGATGTAAATGTGCTTAAAGAAGGGAAGAAATCGAAACATTGATAAACAAACCAGGGTTACTAATTTTTCATTGTGCATGCAGTCATCCGTGGATTTCAACACCCTTGTAAACACTGTCCTTTATGTAGTAATCTATATTTAAAACATTGTGTGCAACCATCAACGGCATTAAAGGCGCAAAAAGTTATTCACACAGAGCGGAAATTTCCAACCTCTGGCACATTGTGTCATACTCTAAACCCCAAAACAACAAAACGACCCGATCCACACGCGACAACTGGTATGGCGTACGTTCGAATCATTCTGAGTGTGCTAATTTATATAGCAAATGCTTTATTGTGGTTTCCTTGGTGTATAAATATTAAATATAATTTTTGATAATTATCTTGTTTATTTTTACCTCTCCTTAGAATTGCCATAAAATATACATGAAATACGAATGAGGCTAAAATACTTCTATAGAGTTCTTGAATGCAAAAATGGCAGAATATTTTACATTTACAATTACATTTTCCGAATAACATTCACTTCTTTAGTACCTCTGCTGTTAAAAATCGTGTTATCTGTTAATGAGAAATATCAACTAAACAAACAGAATAATTTACGAAGCGAAGCCATGAATTAAAAGAATTAAAAATGTCAATTTTCTCAAAACTTTCCTTCAAAGTAGTTACTTTTCTCTGCATTTAGAGCGAACTTATTGAACCTTTGTGATGTGTCACTTAATTCTACATTTTTATTTTTTAAACGACAGTGAGGAACACATCAAAAACCGCTCTTCCAACACACATTTAAACACACTTTTCAATTTAATTTAGGGATTAAACACAATTTTTTTGAGAATTACTTACCTCACTGTTGTTCAGTGCCTAGATTGAAATTGTTAATATGCGCTAGAAGCTCGTAAAAAGTCATAAGTATCGAGTAAAAGTAAAGGTTAATGATAGTTTTGTCTCCATTCTCTTTCTACGAATCACTCCCGCTTCGAAACAGTATCTGAAAATAACTTCAATTATGTTTCAAAGTATATTGAAAACGAAGTACACATTTTAACGGAATTAGAATTAATTGTTGAAGGAAGTGAAAAGTACACATGATGAATTTCCTCACTATCCCCGAAAGCATTGTTCTCTGAAACACTAGTTTTAATAGCTGCGAATTCAACGTTTGAGCACTCACGTCGGTTCACGGTTGCTGTTACAGTTATGACGCCCACAAACACATCCCTGAGAAAATACGCAAGCTGACCGCTGGAGCGGTGTGCGTTCGTTAAATAAACAGCTTCAGCTAACTCGCAAGTTCCAGCAACATCGAATTACACAGACGTCTCGCGTTTGGAGTGCCACCGCGTTGTTTGGCAAGCTCTAAAAACAGGTACCATGGAACGTTATGAAAGGCGTATTTACCCTTCGGTCGTCCCCTCGCCGCTCGCCGCCTGCGAACCCGAGACCACTGCCGCCAACCCTCCGCGCATTTCACAAACCACGCGCTGGAAAACTGGCGTGGCGAATTCCTCACTCCCAAGCCACACAAAACTATCGTGCAGTAACATTGACAACGAGGACTGGGTTCACCACGAGAGGTCCATATTCATCTGTGCAGATTCGGGGTTATAACGGTTACCGGTGGTATAACTGTTAGCGTACCGGACTGTCGTACCCTAGTGGGCGGGTTCACACCCGATCGAAGTCGTGGATTTTTAAGGGTGAAAAAATCCTTCGTACGCCTCCCTTCGAAGGGGAAGTAAAGCCGGCTGTCCCATGTAGTAGATTTACTGCATGTACAAAATCCTCAAGCCTAAAAGAAGTCTCTGCGCTGTCGCCTTTTTCGTCGCCCAACATAATACCTTCTTTCTTCGCTAGATAGTGAAAGCGTAGCGAAAATTGCGTGGTCAGACGGAAGAGCGGACCTGATAGCCTGGGTCTCGCCACGTCAAATAAGGCATTAACTTAACTCATCGTCATCCATTCTTCAAAAACCGTTCACCGGTTGAGTCTAGCTCAGAGCCAGCATTGCCACTGACTCTGCAACGACTCTGACCGGCAGGTCCTAGAGTTCGAGTCCTGGCGGTGGCGGATTTTCAACACAACCATATTCAGCCGTCGTCTGGAGGACAATTGTAGCGGCCGGCTGCTCTGATCGGCAAGTTTCCACGATTTATCCAATCAAAACCAGGTGAATGCCGGAGTAGTACTCAGACGGACCGCGCGTGACCGCTCTAAGCTTCCTCCTCCTTGCCTCCTCTCCACTTAAATACATACTTATGCAGTGCACAGCAATAAATGTCGAGAGACGAAACAGACTGAATTTAGCTCAGAGCTAGCATTGCCGCTGCCTCTGCAACAACTCTGACCGGGAGGTTCTAGGGTTCGAGTTCCGACGTTATCCTTTTTTTGACACTAAGGAGACGCTAGGTCAAAGGAAATTTTGAAAACATCACAGGAGCTTCATGTAAAGTCACAGCCAAAATTATGACGTCTTTACGAAGTTTCAGCTCAAAACTTCTAATCTGACGGAGGTACGCATAACACATACGTCCATACCGGACAATAGAGTTTTCAGTTACAAAAATGCGTGTCTCCTCTCCATCTGCACCTCTCTTAACCGCCATTGGAGCTACATT
Source organism: Teleogryllus occipitalis (assembly GCA_011170035.1). Classification (NCBI taxonomy): domain Eukaryota; kingdom Metazoa; phylum Arthropoda; class Insecta; order Orthoptera; family Gryllidae; genus Teleogryllus; species Teleogryllus occipitalis. Next base: position 253,177 of record BLKR01000854.1, on the reverse strand, counting down.
AATCCTGACGTGTGTTCGAAGTTGCCGGTCAAAAGGACCTTAAACACGGTCCTTATGATCGGAAATTCGAGATCGTATTATTGTGAAATTCCAATAATTTCCCTCTCTATACTATATAGAGAAAAGAGATTATGGCGTCATGGATAAAGGCACACAGACATTTAAAAGTATGTACAAGTTTTATTTACAATGAATATACAATAATTACATCAACTGCTCCGTAAATACACACTTTCCGGTGTTTCCCAACCTCCCGCCTGTGGATACACCACATATCCTAGTGAGGTCCCGCCTCGAGTGCACGCACCTACGGCGCCACTCCTGTGACTTTTGTCACGCGTGCACGAACACGGTCCAGCCTGGGCGTAAAGTTTGCGCAAAGCGCGAGGTTTCCAGATACAAAACCCACTGGCGTGAGCTAGCCGGCTATTTTTTGTAGTCGCCTTCTCGCCGTCACGTGACCACCATTGAGCGTGGGAGGGAGGTTCGCATACTACCACGTGACAGTCCAAGCCTCGCCGGCGTCCACCTGGTCTAAAAATATCCGTACACCAACGCCGTGGCGCCTAGGCTATTCAGCTCTCAGGTATGCGAGGCTTGCGCTCCTCCCACGCAGGGCCGCCAACGTGACGCAACAAGATGAAATAAAAATACTTCAGGAGGCGTTGCGAAGCTGCTACCAGTACTGTCCGGGCGGAACAGAAATTCCCCTCAAGGAACGCGATTGCGAAAGCTGATTTGCTCCATCATTCACCTTCGAATGATTGGCAGCAGTGCGGGGAGAGTCGTATGTGACGGTTACACTGTCCTCGCACTTACATAGCCTTCAACACATGTGGGAAGTTAAGGATCAGACAGTCAAGAACACCCCATTTTTCGCTATCTATTGTAGCAAAGACACTCCACTCCCAGGCGGAGATGGGATGGGAAACTTTCTTTTTCGCTATTTTCTACGCATGCGTAGTTCAGCATTTTCTCTCAGTTGTTGGTCTGTAAACATATTGAGTTTCTGATTTGTTTTGTCCTGATTGGCTTTGGGCAGCTCGGTTGATATCAAATGCACCAGATGTCACACGCCAGACATACAAGAGAAGCACGCATCAGTATTTTAAAACTTACTTTAGGTCATTCTAAATAAGTGTATGAAACCACTTCCATTAGGGATAACCATTTCTGCGGGGATAACGGCTAATTTCAAACAGAATATATAAATTTCTCCTGGTAACCATGTCTTACAGCAGAAACACCCCATTGCACAAATTCCTCACTAACCCGTCTACACCGATCTCCTTGTTTGCTGCTCTTCTTTCACTGCCTTCTCCTTTCCCAAACAAAAGAAGCACTTATTTTTCTTTCCGTTCCCCTGATTGATGGATCCTGCTGCGCGACTCGCGTTGAAGAACGCCGAGGTTCATAAACGCCCCGCACCACAGCGGCCGGTCCTTTTGAACCGAGACTCCGCCTGACGTCATATATAAAACGTTATTAAGCGAAAAATGCGGAGAACAAAGTGAAACATCCCACTCGGTCGGAGGCGGGAAGGAATTATCTCGATAATTAGGAAGGGAAGAGGCGACGCCGCCGCGTCGCCGCGGTGGGGGGCTCCCACTTGGGAGGAGACTGCGAGGGCCGGCGGGCGGATGACAAAAGCTTTCCAAATTTGGTTACGTCGCGCGCGTGATATACAGCTCCGGCGCGTGAAGGAGGCGCCGCTGACGCGAAGCGACTCGGCGCTCCGGCCGAGGAGCACGCAGGCGTTAACGACATGCGCCAAGGCGTCGCGTCGCGTCGCGTCGGTCGGTCGGTCGGTCGGTCGGTCGGTCGGACGGTCAGTCGGAAGGTCGGACGGTCGGAAGGTCGAGCGGTCGGAAGGTCGGTCGGTCGGAAAGTCGGACGGTCGGACGGTCGGACGGTCGGACGGTCGGACGGTCAGTCGGAAGGTCGGATGGTCGAACGGTCGGACGGTCGGGCGGGCGGTCTGTTGGTCGGTCTGTTGGTCGGTCTATTTGTCGGTCGGTTCGTTGGTTCTTAGTGATTCCGGGTGCGTCATCTATTGAGGTTATTAGTCCCGTAAGTGTAGTGAATGTTTTTTCATCGGGAGGTGGCGGTGATCTTCCCCCACTGGATGGCGAGTTCCGGCGCCGAACTACCGTCGGCGAGCAGGGTTTCTATCAACCAGGTATCTCCCACGAGCGGGACACCGCCCCAGCTGGGAAAAGCTTTAAGTTCCCGACCGGTCTCCCGGCATGTGTGGTAGTATAGTGCTTGTTAGTTTGTGTGCAAGTAAGGGGTGAGGAAAGGACAAGGAAGCAAAGGTCGCTTACGGTCCATGGCCCGTTTTTTTAGGGCACTGCTCCGGCATTCGCCTAGTATTGATCGGAGAAACCACGGAAAACTACCGATCAGAGCAGCCGGCCGCTGGAATTCTCCTCCGGACAGCGACTGCTAGCAAGCAAGTGTCGAAAATCCTGCCACCGTTGGGACACGAACCTAGGACCTACCGGTCAGATGCACTGCAGTGACATTAGTTCATGCCCTGAGCCACCTCTCCGGATGGGTCGGTCGGGTGGACGGGTGTTAGTCGCCGAGTGGGCTGGAAACATGGAATGGGAAGAAGGCCTAGCCTAGATGTGGTACACGCGGGTGCATATGCCGCAGATTCATAGAACGTAATTGCACATGTTGATGATGCAACAGCTTCTGCATCCGTTTCGCGTGACGTATTTGACACATTTAGACGCAGAACTGGGTTTCCCATGGCCTTCTCGCCTACGATTGCTTCTTGCTCACAATCTTGTTGTTCGCGATCTTGTTCACGATTGTTGCCTACGATTGTGGACTACGACGGTTACCCGCTACTGTTGGCCACGACTGTTGCCTATGACTTAGTAGTTAAGGACTTAAATGCCCACGACTTAATTGCGCAAGACTTAATTACACACAACGTAAATACACATAATTTTGTTATACACAAGTTAAGTTACATTCAATTAGTTACACACGACTTACAACTTGGTTACATACAAGTTATTTACACACAGCTTAGTTAAACACGATTTAGTTGCATTCGACTTAGCTGCATACGACTTAGTGCCACACGAGTTAGTGGCTCACGATTTAGTGACCTACGACTAGAAGCTTACGACAAGTATCACACGACTTACAACTTGGTTACATACAAGTTATTTACACACAGCTTAGTTAAACACGATTTAGTTGCATTCGACTTAGCTGCATACGACTTAGTGCCACACGAGTTAGTGGCTCACGATTTAGTGACCTACGACTAGAAGCTTACGACAAGTATCACACGACTTACGACTTAGCTGCATGTGCTTATTTCTACACGAGTTTGTTGCGAAGAACTTCATAGAAAAAATCGTCCACTGTAACATATTTCTTCATAATGTTTACTTTTTTGGCCCATGATTTAGATTAGTAGCTCAAAATCATTAATTTCCTTTGCGTGGAGACGTATAGCATACTAACCATACAACCCCACTCTGATAATGTAGATCATCATCAGAATAACAACTCTGGCAGGTTAAAAAGTGATTAGAAATCTTTTTCATAGCATGGCATACAAAATTCACAGAACAATAGCGGGTGAAGTCGAGAGAGAGTTTTATGTACAACATTTAGGTTCAAATGGAAAACGTTTCGAACTGCGACCAGAGTATCCGCTAACTTCCCATAACGTCACATCCTCTTCAATTGCAATTGTTTGACTAGAGCCGCTCACCAACCATTAATCTCTCTGTAGGAATATTTTAATACATAAATATTATATCATTAAATAAAGTTAACTAATATCATATAGACATGATTATATACACAGATTAATGTCACCAACATGATGTAGCATCGTGGAAATATAGATTTAGCAGCACACTCTGCTGCCACAGTTGAGAACAAATTCCATATAGCAAGTCCGAGTGATTGATTAGAAATCGATATAATTGCCCGCTAAATATAGTGGAGTATCGACCTTCGCAATCACTTCTGAGTTCGAGTTGGAGCCAACGCAGAGGCTCAAAAGTTTTTTAATTTTATTTGTCTCTAAGCTCCTTGAGGGGCGTTGAGCGCCTTGCGCTGGGGACATTACATGACTACATTAACTTTTTCTTATGTCATATCACGTCACGTCGCAGTCGGTTGTCTAGAGGACCGCCAGGTAGCATCTCCGCGTACGCGCTCCTGCGTCACTACCCAGCGGCCAGAATTGGGAAGAAATAAGGATAAGGGTAGTGTTTGGACTAGCCCTTGCAGAGCAGCCAAACTCGTTTTGTTGGAACAAATTTCACATGAGATTCGACGGGAATCGAACCCCGACGTCAGTGGTGAAAGGTTAGCAACTTCGCTATGTGTCACGAGCGAGTATTGTATGATATGGTGCTTCATGCTGAACAAAAACTCTCTATTGGGAATAACATACGAACTGGATTGTCAGTAATCCATGTAATCATCGTTGAATGTTCATCACGTTCCTTATTGGGACAAAAAAATTGATTTGAAAGCGATCATATTATATTAAAGAGATTGCGGTTTTGTTTGTATAAAATACATTTGCCATCACAATTATGGTAAAACTACACAAATACCCAATATAGTTTCATAGTGATTAGACATAAATAACTAGTATAATCGTACCCACGGAAACGTTGAACAAATCAGTATTTTTAACTATTCTTCGAAAGAAGCAGCAATTTTCGAGTGCTTCTCCTAGAGAACGACAAATTTCATCTTTGAGCTTCAAGCTCCATTTTTAAAAAAGCGAAGTGCGTACAATGTGCATTTGATATCTACTCTTCAGAGCAGAATTTTTCAAGATTTGCGGCCCAATTTTGACTAGCTAAGAGTGAACAAACTGGTAGAAGACGGCTTTCATCTTACAATAGCCAGAACCGAACGGTATTACACGCGACCGTTTCCTTGAGTCCCGCAATACCTACGCCCACTCATGTACTAAAATTAATTGAATTAAAATTAAATTACAGCAACGAGCGTTGTTGACAAAATTTGGTAACGGTTTCGCTCCGGTGTAATAGAAACTATTTTTCATTAAATATCGATCTACACATTCGACATAAGTTTTGTCGATCGAACTTTCCATTCTTCTCCCATCTATCGAAATGAGAGCTGAATAAAAAGTGCGCGGATCATATCAAAACCGCTCTGAGCGGCATATGTTAAATCTGTAACGCTGTGTTGGATTTGATTGATTGTTTCGTGTTTTGAGGGCGCGTCAACTGCTTTGGTCATTATTCCCGTTAGTGTAGTGCATGTTTTTGCTCGGGAGATAGCGGTGATCTTCACCCGCTGGATGGCGAGATCCGGCGCCGACCTACCGTCGGCTAGTGGGGTTTCCCCCTAACCAGGGCTCTCCCACCTGCGGGGCTCCGCCCCAGCCGGGACAAGCTCTAAGCTCCCGACCGGTCTACCGGAATATGTGGTAGTGTAGTGCATGTTAGTGTATGTGTGTAAGGGGAGAGGATAGGACAAGGAAGAGGAAAGAGAGATCGCGCGCGGTCCGTGGCCCGTTTGTTAGGGTACTGCTCCGGCATTCGTCTGGTGTTGATCGGAGAAACCACGGAAAACTACCAATCAGAGCAGCCGGCCGCTAGAATTCACCTCCAGACAGCAATTGAATTTGACATAGCTGAAAAGCTAGTGTCGAAAATCCTGCCGCCGTCAGGACTCGAACCTAGGACCTCCCGGTCAGAGGCGCTGCAGCTGTATATGTTAACTCTGAAACGCCGTGTTGGAGAAATCACATAATAAAGCTCTTGCGGCGGCTCGGAGGTCGCGCTGTGCAAGCGCGTACGAGAAGGCGCGAGGGCGTTAACGAGCGCCGGGCAGGGTCAGTGCCAGTGTCGCCCTCCCACGCCCCTCCCCACACGCCCCCCCTCGCCCCTCCCCCCTCACGCCCACCCGCCGCCGTCGCCGCCGAGCCGCGTCGGTCGTTGGACCCGCGGGGGCGACTATTGACTCAACGCAGGCTAATGCTCTGGCGCGTGGCGTCTGAGATTGTTCTTTTCGTTCACCATCAGAAATGTCTGCGTTACTTTTAATGCAAAAGTACATGAAAGTAATTATCATGGACGCACATTAAATTTTATGCATACGTGCAGTAACTTTGTGGAGTACATTAAATTTTATGTACGTGTACATAAAATTTTATGTATGTATTCATCAAATTTAATGTACGTGTACATTGTTAATGTAAATTTAATGTACGTGTACATTAAATTTAATGTAAATCTACATTAAATTTAATGTAATTTCTGACAGTGTACTCAAGCCATGTTTATCAATTTCCGTCCACGTTTTGGTCCAAAAGTGGACACAATAATAACGTGTGATGATTATACTACACACTTATAGAACAATAATTGGATGAAAAAATGAAACCATTTTACATGCATTACATGTGTGCCGTCTGTGATGTCGGCTGTATAATAATTTAATTAGTTGAATTTCCTTATGTTCTTTTAACTTTGTTAGAACTGATTGCTTTTTTTCAAAAAGACATTATTCACCTATATTAGAAAAATTATTTTCTGTTGTTGGGTGGAGTCCACCAACAGAGAATCATCACCTGAATTGTACTCACTCGTGCAAATTTAGTCTCACCATTTGACACGAAATTAACTAAACCTACAGTAAATAACGTTCCGAAACGAAGACGATAACAAAGCACGCGTCAAAACATCGATCGAAGAGTATAATTTTATACCCATCAATATACGTGCTTCAATGTTTTTGTCTCTTCAGAGTACTATTGTCTGTTCTATGAAAGTTCATTTCAGTTTTCAACTCTTCACATTAGACACGCCATTTCAAATACGCCTTTGTTTGTTCCGCAGACTTTATCCTAAGAGAAATTTTCTGAACGGCATTCCCCTCAGCAAATTGTGTAGAACGAACAAAGAGAAAGACAATTTAATGTTCTTTTCTTCGCTGTCCTGGATACATTGCATCCTGGAAGACCCGCAGTTCGATCCTCACTCCCCATTCCCTATTCCTCAATCCCCATTTAGGAATCTTCCTTTGAACAGAACGCGCCCGATTTGATGTCATTTCCACAGTTAAGAACGAACGTCTAAGCCCTGAATGACACATAGCGATCCCGAAACGTTCTTAAACGCGGAGTCTGTGTAAACAACTGAAGCACCGACGCCCATCGGGTGGAAGGAGTCCCCGGGGCGGAAGCGGCGAAATCAAGGGCTGTTTTTCCAGCGCGGCTTCCGGCCGTCCCGCGAGCGTGCTCGTGCGCGAGCCTGGAAATACCCGCGCGGGAAAGCGGAAGTCGCAGGCTCTTCCAAATGACGCGGTTCGACAGCTTCCGCGCCCGCTGCGGAGGCGGGTGGGAGGAGGGGGAGGGGGCGTCGTTGCTATTTCAGCGGTCTCTGAGCGCTGCCGTCCCAGCCGAGGACAGCCGCCCGCCCAACCGACCGACCGCCGGCGCACCCCCGCTGGCAGGTCGTTCATTAAAATCTCCACTCTCGACCCAGAAAAGGGCGTTGAAAGATGGGTGAAAGTTGCTGTCGTCGGGCTTCCTGTAAATTTGGGTGGGGAAAAATACTGTTTTGGAAATAGCTGTTAGTACAGAGGACGAAACAGGCACATGGTGCTCTCTCAATTATTATTATTATTATTATTATTATTATTATTATTATTATTATTATTATTATTATTATTATTATTATTATTATTATTAATTGTTAGTGTAATTGAATTTCAGTACAGTACTAGATTTATGGATCATTTTTAAATTATCAACGATCGATCATTAATTTAAATCTCGCTGCAAACATGATTTGCTGAGTGAATCATACACCTAAAAAGAGTGTTCTGATTTTAATTGATTTAGCCCAAATTTACATAATTCTCGCATGAATGCTACCAGAAGTACTGTTTTATATTTACAGTTAATGTCACCGGATTCCATTATATTTTCAGAACATTATTTTTAAATATTTTCAAATGCAATAATGTCTACGATAAAGTAAATTCAGACACACATCTTAATTTCTCATTGTAAAATGTTTACACTGAAAACTTTTAATTTTAAAAACTGAAAACATTATTCACAACACATCGCTTTAGACGTTTTTAGTTTTCTCGTACTATGTATCCGTGTTTACACAGTCAAATTGGTGTATTTTTACGATACCCTGCCGGATTTCATCACTCACGCTCACCATTTGTAGCTTCTGGCAAAGTCGTCCCATCCGCACATTCAGCACTGCCTCTCGCCAGACGCGAGGGATCTTTGTGCCTCCACCTAATCCCCACATCCTCCCACATGCGCACGCCCGCTTCCTCTCTTCGCATTCCATTGGCGGAATCTGGTCGACCACCTGCGCCGTCTCTTTCGAAGATACTCCCCCGTTCTGCCAACGCATCCTTGCTAAGAGGTATTTCTCATTGTAACCGCCGCCAACGCCGCCGCCTCGAGCACTGACACCGACACCGGACCGACACTGGACCGAAACCGGACCGACACCGGACCGACTCCGGACCGACACCAGACCGACACCGGACCGACACCGGACCGACGCCGGACCGACGCCGGACCGACGCCGGACCGACGCCGGACCGACGCCGGACCGACGCCGGACCGACGCCGGACCGACGCCGGACCGACGCCGGACCGACGCCGGACCGACACCGGACAGACTACGGACCGACAACGGACCGACACCGGACGGACACCGGACGGACACCGGACGGACACCGGACGGACACCGGACGGACACCGGACGGACACCGGACCGTCACCGCAACGACCGTCGGCAAGGACACCGTCGCCGAGGCCGACGCCGACTGCAACACTGACTCCAACACCGACTTCAACGCCAACTTCAACACCAACTCCGACACCAACTCCGACACCAACTCCGACACCGACTCCGACACCGACTCTGACACCGACTCTGACATCGACTCCGACACCGACTCTGACACCGACTCTGACACCGACTCTGACACCGACTCTGACACCGACACCGACTCTGACACCGACTCCGACACCGTCTCCGACACCGACTCCGACACCGACTCCGACTCCGACTCCGACTCCGACTCCGACTCCGACACCGATACCGACATCGACGCCGACACCGCACTGGCCACAAATCCAATTCCAAATCGACATGAACACATCTCCACAGGTTCCGAATCATTATCCGGGTGTTATCCGGAAGTTAGGAAGGGTCTCATTTCTCACGCTATAATCAATGATAAGGCCTATTGGTTTTAATGCGTAAAGAACCTAAACACTATTTTCGTTTACCATATTCAGTTGCAAATTCATGGTAAAAAACACTTTCTAGGTGCGCCGGGGTTATACCGTCAAACACTATTCCAGAAAACAATTGTAATTAAATTTTCTAGTCACTGTCTGTACAAAAAGTCATTTGCACACTACAGTAACTGTTTTCAGGAACGAAATGACACAAGAAGGTATTGATAAGCCAATTAGTGGTACAATGGTAATCGCAGGTGCCCTTTTCACATTATTTCTAAAGTATTACTTTCCAATCGGGCTTTTCAACCAAATTCACCAATCTTGTTGAGAACATTGCATACCTACTTTGAAATCTAGAATATTTTAGAAACGGAATATCTTAATCTAAAAGATTTAATAGATTCAGGGTTATAGAAATTGCCTTAGGGTAATCTAATTAATAAGTTCCTTCATGATCCTGTTTTCATTGCCCCCGATTGACCGGAGGAGAAATATTACGATAAACATTCACACGCAATTCCGAAACTTCGGATTATCCGTCCAAGATATTCAACGTTGGTTTTCTCTGCCGACGCAGCTTCCTCCGCTTTCACCCAGCTGGCATCTCCGCCGACACTATCTTCGCCTCGCCCTCTCAGCCACAACCCCAGGCGCGCGCCTGTCCTCGCCACTAAATCAAGTGGCGCGCAACGGCACGGCGGCGACGCCGGGGACCGCGGGGACGGTTTCATTTCATTACCATTCGGCGAGACGCGGCGGCGGCGGCGGCTGTGGCGGCGGTGACGACGGCGGCGACGGAGGCTGCGTTGGGGGTGGCGACGGCGGTGGCGAAGGTGGCAGTGGCGACGGTAGCGGCGGCGGCCACAGCGGAGGCGACAGAGGTGGCAGAGGTGGCGGAGGTGAAGGCGGTGGCAGTGGCGATGGCGGCGGAGGCGGTGACAGCGGAGGCGGTGGTGGTGATGGCGGAGGCGGCGATAGAGGTGGCGGCGGAGTCGTAAGCGGAGAGGCGGCGAAGGCGGAGGCGGAGGCGGAGGCGGAGGCGGTGGCGGAGGCGGTGGCGGAGGCGGTGGCGGTGGATGTGGCGGTGGATGTGGCGGTGGATGTGGCGGTGGATGTGGCGGTGGATGTGGCGGTGGATGTGGCGGTGGCGGTGGCGGTGGCGGTGGCGGTGCCGGTGGCTGCGGCGAAGGCGAGGGCGGCGGGGAAGGTGGCGGCGAAGGCGGCGAAGGCGGCGGCGAAGGCGGCGGAGGCGTCGGCGGCGGCGGCGGCGGCGGCGGCGGAGGCGGCGGCGGCGGCGGCGGCGGCGGAGGCGGCGGCGGCGTCTGAAGTCCCGGGCGGGTGTCAGAGGCCCGAGGCGGCGAGAGAACACAGCCGCCCCCCCCCCCCGCCCCGCCCCCTCCAGCCATTTTATTTCCGCGCTTCCCTGCTCGCGGGACCTTTTAATGTTGCGCTCCATTGCGACCGCGGCGTCTGCAGGCGCTCCTCCGCCGCCGCTGCTTCTTGTGTTCGTTCTAGGGCTGCTCCGAAGGCGACAGCGTCCCAGGGAAGTGTGTTTCCAACCCTCCCCCAGTGCACTCCTGCATAAAACGGTTTATTCTTCGGGAAAGTGTAGCATTTCTTTAGAAATAATCAGTTTATTTTCGTTTGTACAGTGTACAAATAGACAATAATAGCGGAGGCTGAGTGTAACTGCTTTGGAGGTTTGAAATCCGCTCTTCGAATTTGTCAGAAAATAACTCTTTTGCATTCATTCAAATGTATATAACTTAGAGAATTTTCGATGGAACCAGTGTTTACAAAATTCGTTAAACTCTTCACACGCGAAGTCACTACAGCGTAACGGCGTTTTCAGGGAAGACATATTACAAACGCTTTTCGCATTATAAATAAGTGTCATGTAGTCGATTCGATCTTGAAAAAGTAGTTCTCTATACTTTTGTGATTTTGTTTCCATCAAATGTGTGTGTTTTCTTCCATTAAATAATATAAAGAACATTAATTTACTTGTTGAAACTTAAAATGTTTCTTCAATGTACCTTCCATGAATAGTCCTACAAGTTAATAAAATACTTGTGGTTTCGAATCTAATTTAATAGATTCTTACTTCAAGATAAATTATTGTAAAATGCCTCTTGACAATGTAGTTTCATATTTAAGTACTGTGTTTTCTTGCAAAGTAATTTAAATTGCTTTTGTCTCTGTCAAAACTTATATTAATTCTGTGCGTAATTTGGGGAACTAGATAAAGTGTGTAGGCTTATACGAAATACAAACTTCTGAGAAAAGAGATTGTTGCAGGTTCTTCAACACTGAAGATCAATCTTCCTTGTGTATATTTCATGTAGCCTGCCGAGAATATCCATAGTTCAATAAAGTTAAGTCTCATTCGTTAGATGGATCAAAGAAAAGTCCTGGCCAAAATTCTCGAAAGAGTTGAATTCAAGGAATTCTGTAGGCGGCGTTCTGGGGAAAACGTCTTGAGATCCGTTTGTGCGTAACTTCGATCAAAAGTTGGTTTCAGTGAGTGAGCTGAAGTTATGAAGGATTGGACCGTTGCTTCCTGTGGCTTCGAATTTTTATACGTGTTGGAGAATAGCGGAAGAATTGCGATTGTGAATTTTGCTGGAAAAGGGAGTTTTGAGTACTTCACTTCTTCCAACTCTTCTTGAAAAATTCTCTTCACTGAAATTATATTCATGAAAATCTTTTCCTTTGATTTCTTAAAGATTTTGCATCACGTTCACTTCATCGTTCTTTTAAATTGAATTTAGAGTAGTAAATTACTAATCACTAATCATGCAGTACGATAAAACGTAATTTTTGCACATTAAGACTTACTGTGTATTGGTGAAGTTTGAAATCAAAGAAACTGATACGATTATTGTGCAGAAGACCTCCTGGTAATGTAAATGTTGCGAGGTTATATCAAAGATTCACAGTTATGATCGGAAGACCGATAATCCACATCGCAAAAAGACCACGATATGAAAAATTATTTTTAATCGAATCTTCTGGTAAAACTTTATACTAAATATAGCTTTCTGGCTCTATGTACTTTTCTATTCGCCTTACCAAATACTGAATTATCATTTTTACTTTTCTTTCTTTTGAAGCTTTTATAATTTTATTACAAAATAAAACTGAATATTTAAAACGTTCTATTATTTAATTCGTTTGAGTTTATGCTTAAATATAAAAAAACACGAATATAACCACCACTGGCTCTCCGGTTAAAAAATGCAGCATTTAAAAGAGGTTGATGAATGGAAAATTCCGGCACAAACGTTTTCACGTACAACGTAATTAAAGAAATACAAATTAACTGTACCAATCTAATTACTGAGAGCTCAGTGTTTAATTTTAGTTGCTGTGTGAGTGATAACTGAAACCACAGGTTTCACTCGCCCACCAAATTAAACTGATCAATTATTTCGAGAGCCAACTCTTAAATTAACAGTGCGAATTTTCGATTGTAACAGTTTCTTGTGATTGACCAGAAACATTTCACGACTGCCTGTCATAAAAATTGCTTTCATGTCTTCCTCTTTCCTCATAAAGCTGTATCGTATTCTCGAAGATAACTTAGAAACATTCCTCGAGATACAAGCAAAAACATTTAGAGCGTGTTATTAATAGAAGAAATATTTTCCCGCAATGTTCTATGTCCCAATGCTCATTTCGAAACTAATTTTACAAGGTGCGCAATGTTTTCTTCTTTAATTACCTCGGCTCTGTTTCACACGAACACATTTAGAGTTTGGAATGTTCGCGTGTCCGCCAACTTCTCTTCCGCAGTGGCGTCGAATCGTCCGCCCCAACCCACAACGCTCCACTACACTTCAATAACCGCCTCAAACGGCCCCTGCGATTTCTGTTCGGCGCGAGAGGAGTGATACTCTACAACTTCATTCGTCCCGCGGGTAGATAGCCCCGGCTGCGGAAATTGCCACTGTGTTCTCCGCCAAGTTTCGCTGCCGCCGAACTTGCGTTCCCGCGGGCGGGTTCGACGGGGCGATGTAATGAAGGCGCCCTCTGCCGTCACACTGTGGGGAGAAACCCAAACCGCTGGTCAAAACATAGGAAATGATGCGGTTTATATGTAGAATGTGCAGTCGACTACTGGGAGCGGTAGCTCAGAGTGTAACCGTACTCCTCTCGAGCCTCACCGATTACAAAAGTAGATCTGTCATTTGCCTACTTCGCGACGTGTGATTACACCGTCACGCATCCCTGGGAATATCTCAGTTTACGGATAAACTTCCCTATTGGTAGTGGGTTCGTCTTTGTTAAGCTACTGATCAATTAATAGACCAACACAATTTTTCAGTTTTAAATGACAAATAACATATATTCTAGAGCGCCAAAATGTAACAAATTTTACATTTTTCATTTACATCAATGTAATTACATGTATTCTATCGAATGACCTGAAAATAACTGTTCGAATGAAATTCACAGATCCTACTATGTTTTCACTTTTCGTAAAATTATGGTAGCTAATTCCCTACCTAAACTGCAGTTTTTCACTAGAATAATAATAATTCAGATCCCTGTTTACAAGAAAACAAGCAATGGATACATATTTACACTTCACAAAGAATATCACACATGAGACACACAAATCATAGTACAAATATTCATCCTGTAAAAGAAAAAGACATACACACAATACTCGAAATTCACTACTACCTTTTAAATCACTAATTACGTTACACTCAGTAGTCACATTTGACCTTCGGCTTCTACATAGCCTTTCAACACAAAATTTTGTTTCATAACGTCTCTTAAATGATTTGAATCATTAAAATATGACTCTAAATAAATAATTCTGTACAAAACAACTTCTATCATAAACATAAAAAAATTACTTTAATCTGATTCTTGTTACGACTGTCGAAAAGAAATAAAACCAATGTTCTCAGAAACTTGCCCGATCAACGTCTATTATTGAGGGAAGCTCACATTACAACGTTTTGGCTAGTATAATTATACTCCTATCTCAGAAGTTTTTTTCCAGACTGAAATTAAGTGAGTGTTCTTTCTGCTTTAATATGACTCACGACCGGCGAGCTCCGCAAGTTGGTCCCGCGCTGTGTAGCTGGCCCGTCGCGCGACCCTCGCGCCTCAAGGTCGTCGTTCTTCTGCAAAGTCCCTGCGTTGCCTAGTGTTCCGAACACCGTCTTCCCGTCGTTCGGCGAAAATTCACCACAGCTTTCGCAGAGGCGATGGTCGCTTCAGAATGCGAGTCCGAAACTCCAAGTTATGACTTCGTAATGGCAAAAGTCAAACTAGTTGTTTGGATAATCCGTCTTTCTCATAACTTTCAAAATTCCATCATAGGATTTCCAAAGTGAAATTCCCAAAAATAAGAATAACGAATATATGAAAAGTATGAAATATATTAAAAATATGAAATATATTAAAGCTGTAACAAAGAAGAAACATGTCCTATGTTACAATAGTCCTCTTTTCTAGCAACAAGAATGCAGCAACGTGGTTTTACAGATTCATTTCGATCTATTACCGCCGTCGTTCTTTCATTCATTGCATTCTTGTTTAATATTCATTTACTAATTCCATGTAATTTCACGATATTCACAGTACGTAAATCCATGAAAAGTGCTTAGTCAATTACCTTTTATTAAAGCTTTTGTGTTCCGCAATCTTCGCGTGTCCCTCGTCGACCATGTGGCGTACTCGTAGACAACCGTTCTCCTTGCCGTCTCGAACCAGAAAGAGCGAGCTCTTTTTTGACGCAAGTTCACGCCACGTCCGTATTTCCACGAAAATTTCCTGATTGGCTACGGTCTGAGTGCGTTCAGAAATCCTTCTCTGACTTACGCCATCTCTTCGCCACTGTAGAAACTACGTGTAGGGCCTAATGTCGGGTATTATTGCTTCCATTTTCCGTTGGTTATAAATGTGACCGGCGACAAGCGGTTACAAGAGCATCAACTGATGTCACTGCAGCGCCTCTGACCGGGAGGTCCTAGGTTCCCAGTCCTGACGGCGGCAGGATTTTCGACACTAGCTTTTCAGCTAGGTCGAATTCAGTCGCTGTCTGGAGGAGAATTCTAGCAACCGGCTGCTCTGATCGGTAGTTTTCCGTGGTTTCTCCGATCAACACCAGGCGAATGCCGGAGCAGTACCCTAGCAAACGCGCGCTATCTTACCTACCTCTTCCGTGTCATATCCTCTCCCCTTACACACACACTTACACTAACATACACTACACTACTACATATTCCGGGAGACCGGTCGGGAGTTTAGAGCTTGTCCCGGCTGGGAAGGTGCCCCGTTGGTGGGAGATACGTGTTTGAGGAAAATCCAGCTAGTCGACGGTAGTTCGGCGCCGTAATCTCGCCATCCAGCGGGGGAAGATCTCCGCCACCTCCCGATGAAAAAACACGCACTACACTTACGGGACTCTTGACCTCAGTAGTTGACGCACCCGAAATCTCTAACAATCAATCAATCATTTAATTTTTGTTACTTTTTCTTTTGGCCAGATTTTTCGTGGTTTCGCCCAGCGTGCTCTGCGATCTTGCGCGACCGTGTTCGGCGACGGTGATCCGCGGAGTCGCGCGCCGACATGCGAGGTTTTTCGCGTCCGCGTCCCCGTCCGTCGCCGCTTCCGTCGCCGTCGGTTGTTTTGTCGGCGTCACGACACTTTTATTGTGAAGTGCGCGCCGTTTCCTAACGCACAGTGTGGCGTACCAACTTCTCAATGAACAAACGATTCTCTTCGGGGTGATTGCAAGTTGCCGATGCTTTTCTCTTAATGTATTTACGGTATTTTCCGGTACGTAAGACATGAAAAGTTATCTTATTCTAAGCTTAGAGCTGATGAGATATATGAGTGAGTAACCTTCTCTTTAGAAGGTAATATTTATTTTATAAGCTAATATTTATTATAAGCTAATATTTATTTTTGAATTATTATCGTAAAAAAATATAAATACAGTTGTGAATATGAGAAAAGTGCATTATTAATGGCGCCCGCCCACCGCATCCATTATGGAAATTTTCCCAATCCGTAATAGAGGTGTCTCAGTAAAAATGTTTGTCTTATTTTTTACTCTTACCTCACTATGTTTTCCACACTTTTTCTTACCCGTGATTTTTTATATTAGGCTAAGAGTTATAACAGCATTTTTATTTTTCATTACCTTGTGTTAGCATACTATTCTTGAATTTTAAACGGTAAAGTACATAAAAACAAGATTTTTTTAAGCTAAATAATTCTTGTATTTTGTATAAACATGAAGTTCGATACCCATCGTTTCAGGCCTGTTAATCGCGTCATCGTTAGTATGTAACGCGGACTACACGTTCTAAAATTCCATAATATGATTGTGCTATCATATATTTCAAATAATTGGATATGCAATATACTCGAAATAAATAATGATATTTGAAAATGATTACAGAGAAACCAGAGAGGTCTAATGAATATTATTTTATTTTAGTAATATCCACACATGTTTGTAGGCAAACAAACACAATGAATTTGCAGTTAACAATTAATTGATTCAATAATACTTGTACTTCATTGGGTTTGTCAATAAACCAATGTAGGTACTACTGAAATAAAATTTTAAAAAACATGTTTTCAAGTTAATTACGATGCACCTTCAGTATTCTTCTAGCTCATCTAGGCATTTTCTAAATGTTTTTCTTGGAAGCACCGTGCGTTGTATCGTATGAGGCTAATTTCTTACCCGAGCATCAGGCAGTAGAGGTAATAATGACCTTTATAAATGACGGCGTTTGAAGTTTTCTTACGGCTGTTAATTTAGGCATTTTTTGTGCGCGTAAAGGTGCTTGATGGAATTAGGACGTCTGCTCGCTCGCCTGTACCCACACGCCTACTCGCTCGCTCGCTCGCTCGCTCGCTCGCCCTCCCACCCTCCCGCTTTACCGCTCTACCTCTCTCCCGCTCTCCCGCTCTATCGCCCTCCTGCTCTCCCGCTCTACCCGCCCTCGCCCTCGCCTGCCCTCCCGCTCTCCCGCCCTCCCGCTCTCCCGCCCACCCGGCCTGCAGCCCGCCCGCCAGCGTGTCTGCCTGCCCGCCTGCCCGTCTCTCTGCCCGCCAGCTTGTCTGCCCGCCCACTTCTCGCCCGCCCAACCACTCGCCCGCCCAGCCGCTCGCCCGCCCGCCCAGCCGCTCGCCCACCCGCCCAGCCGCTCGCCCGCCCGCCCAGCCGCTTGCTCGCCCGCCCAGCTGCTCGCTCGCTCGCTCGCCCGCCCGCCAAGCCGCTCGCTCACTTGCTCACCCGCCCAGCCGCTCGCCCGCCCAGCTGCTCGCTCGCCCGCCGCCGCTCGCCCGCCCAACCGCTCGCCCGCCTCAGCTCGCCCGCCCAGGCGTTCGACCGCATCCAGCCGCGCCTTGGCCGCACCCGGCAAAAAAAACGCCCACGATTTAAGAGCGGGCGCGCCCCGCAGGAGGCGCTGTAATTAATTGGGGCGCTGGCGGGGGGCGACGGCGGGCGGCGGGGAGCAAGGGCAGGCGACGGGGGCGGCGCATGATACCGGTCACTGGGTGAGCAGCACTGGGGCCGCAGCCCGAAGGGCTCAGGACACTGGAGATGAACGCTGGACTGTTACGAATGGGCGGTGGATAATGGCAGTTGGTGGGTGGCGCTGATGACAGAAGGCAGACGGCGCTGGTGCGGAGATAGGATTGGGGCGGAGGGTATGCAAAGACAGCTTGTCGTAAAATATGTCAGCGCGTAAAAGATGGGGACAGATGAAATGACATATGCTCGACAGAGAAAAAATGTTGTATGGCCGCAAAGTGGCGGCGATACAATGATAGACGTTGGGTGGAACCTCATACCACGATGACAGAAGGTGCTTATGATTAGGGAGTGTCAGGAAACATGGTGGTGACGAAGGTGTGAGTGACAGTGAGTAAACGAATCACCATTGCCTCATCAATGACAACAAGAGATAAGTTCGTATACGGGCAGAGTAGAAATCATTGATTAGGAATACTACGCAGGTTACAACACTGATAGGCAAAATAAAACCAAGTAAGTAATTCCATAATTAATTGTTAGTAACAGACATTCTCTTTTCTGAATCAAGAGTTTTAAAATATAGGGATATAAGTTGGCGCTAGTTCGATTATGATGATGCACTAGCCTTCGGAAAAACTACTAATTATATGGGAGCAAGAATGATCAACTGTAACTTGACTGGTGACACTGCACATTTGTGAACCCAAAAGTAGTATGTTCCGCTTCAAAAGAATAGAATAGAATGTAGCACGAAATAACGCGAGTTATAAAATGAACAGTTGTGATTTTCTTTATTTCTAAACTTTGTTTCAAAAAATATAAAATTTATAGTCGTATGCTAAAATGATACATTAATCATTAGATGGCCATTAATCAGACTCACATTGTAGCGTCATTGTAGAGTTTATAACAATTTTTATACTTTTTGAGTGCAATAATGTTGGAGTTCAGATTAATTCAGACAAAGTTTCGGACACCAAACAATATAATTTTTCTATTGCTATTTTCTTTAAAATACGATTCTTATAATAATTAAATAAATAAACAAATAAAGAACACATCAGAAGATACTAGTACTCTGAAAACCTTTGTCGATGCATTTGTGTCGATCCAGTTATTGTTAGTAAGACATTCTGACGTACTATGTTGAAATAGAGGATTGCATCTCTCTGTGAGAACCTTGCGAAATAATAAAAACATCTTCTGTCCTTTTGTGAATATCGGAGGCCAGAGAACCGGATCCCAGCGCCAGACACTCTGAAGCGAGGCGTTGGAAGAGCAAAGATGCAGACGCGAGGGCCAGGGAGACCCGTAGGTCACTCCAGCGCTCGAGTGAATTTCCGTGTCGGGGAGCGAGCACGGCCACGCAAATACGCCCGCCTCCGCCTCCGCCGCTTCCTCCGCCCTCACCGGTCTCCTCGGCGCTGCCACTGCTGCCGCCTCCACCGCCTCACCCACAGCCACCAGCAACGCCCACGTCGCCGCCGCTACCGCTACTGGCACCACCTCCACCATCTCAACAACCTTCATATACATCGTGTTCGTATCTGTCTTCTCCGCTTCCTCTACCTCTTCCCGCTCCTCCACCGCACTTCTCCTCCCCTCGCACTTCCATTATCACCTCCATTGTGTCTTCCATTACCTCCATCATCGTTTCCTCCACGTTCATCACTTCCACCTCCCAACTCCACCACATCCATGGTCATCACCTCTACCTCCATCCCTTCTAGCAGCTGCATCACCTGCACCACCACCACACTTCCACCATCACCATCACTTCCAATCCCATTACTTCCACTTCCATCACCTCCACCACCTCCAACATCCAGCACTATCACCGCCAACTCCATCACTTTCACATCCATCATTTCCATCTCCATCCTCTACCTCTCCACCTTCATCAACTCTACCTCCTCCATCATCTGCACACACATACGCATACAGACACTTCCACCACCTCCATCACATCCACCTTCATCACATCCATCTCCATCACCTCTACCTCCATCACCTCTAACAGCGGTATCACCTGCACATATATCTACTTCCACCACCTTCATCCCATCCACCTCCATCACATCCACCTCCATCACCTCTACCTCCATTACCTCTAACAGCTCCATCACCAGGTTACCGCCTCCCCACTTCCACCACCTCCATCACCTCCACCTCCATTACTCTCATCTCCATCACCTCCACCATGGAGGGTGGCCACCACCACCACATCTACTTTCACCACCTCTACCTCCGTCACCTCTACCAACTCCAACACCTGCTCCACCTCCCCACTTCCACCACCTCCATCACATCCCCTCCATCATCTGCACCTCCTTCTCCTCCTCCACCGCCGCATCCCCCTCAGCCACCGCCGACGCAACGACGCGCCAGCACCCCTTTCACGCCCCGCTCCCTCGCCCACGCCTCACCCACCTCCCCAGCGTCGCAGCATTGTACCGCAGTGTCGTAAAAGGACAAATACGACCGAAAATAAATACGCGATGGCTAAATGCTGCCCGCGGTGCGGCGGGGCGAGCCCCGCCAGGTGTAGCGAGCGATGCAAACAAATACGAAAATCCCATGCGGGAGGCGGCGCCTCGCCCGGGGCAGCAGGCGCTGTGTTTGCCATTACTTAAATGTATTGTTTGTTGGCTCTACGAACGCGTGTATTCGGATGCGTTCTGCTCTCTGGACCACTGCGAGGCACCTCCACGGCGCGCTGCATTAGCAAGACCCGGACACGCCCCCCCCCCCCGCGACCGGGCGATGCTCTGGCGACTGCGTTGGCGACTGGCGACTTTGGAGATGCGCAGCTATATTTCCACCTCACCGAGCGCTGATAAATCATGCTATATTTCATTCTATTCGGTTGTTTGTTGTCGAGTAGTTTGCTACGCTTTAATGAAGAAACATGACGTGTTCGTAATCCCCAAAAATTAAATTGGATGTGTAAGAAAATTTGGAAAGAATTTGTGACTTTTAAGTTGACGTATGAAGGAAAGTTTAAACTGCTGCATTCAATAAAAACAGTGTGAATATTACTTTGTCTTTCTCTATGTCTCTTCTCTACCTCTCTCCCATCATTCTCTCCCTCTCTCTTCTGCCCTTCTCTCTTCCCCATCTCTCCTCCTTTTCCCTCTCCCCATGTCCGGATTTTCTTCCTCTATCCACTCTCCCTTCCCCTCTTTTTCTCGCTCTCCCCTCTTCTATTTCCCTCTGACTTTCTCTCTCTTTCACTCACTCATTCACTTCATTTTCAGCTAGAAAACGTTTTTTTACAAAAAACAACTTCATTTCGCGCATTCCAAGCACTATAAGAGAAGTCGAAAACAAAACAAATTCCCAATAACAAGAACTGGGGGTGCTTTCAAGAACCGCTTACGAAGTTGTGTACTCACGCTCGTTTAGAACAAACCGAGATGTTAATTTCCTTCGTTTCGAATATCACGCCCTCTTGAAATAATGAAGACGGCACCCGGGATCTTCTTTCTCGCGTCTCCCGCGGCGGCCCGGTGAGCGGGTGATTCCCCAGCCACGTGTCGGGGCCCCGCCCGCCGCCCGCCGCCCGCCGCCCGCGCAGCGAGGTTTTCTGAACGCACTCTGGCGGCGCGCGCCTCACAGGAGATGATTACGGGGCTGTGCTGCATACTAATACATCATTACCGCGGCCCCGTAAATAAATTGCGGTAATAAAATCAATATTCATACCGTTCCGCGGCGGCCGGGCGCCCACCCACGGGCGGCGCTGCGGCAGACGGCCACAGCCACCGCCTGCCCCTCCCCCTCCCCCTCCCCCTCTCCCTGTCCCTCCTCTCTCTCTCGCTCAATCATTCGCTTTCTCTCGCCACTTCTCGCGTCAAGCCCTTGGGGTCCACACTCGCCCGCCCTCTGCCTTTCTCAATGAATCTTTTCTCCCTCTCTCTCTCTCACATCATTCTCTCCCGCTGTCTTCTCCCCTTCTCTCTTCCCCTCTGTCCACTCCTCCTGGCCGCTCTAGCCTCTCTCCCCTCCCTTTCTCGCTCTCCCCTCTATCCTCTATTTCCCTCTTACTATCTCTGTCTCTTTTATCGCCCTCTCTCTTCTCTATCTTTCTCTGTTCTCTATCACTCACTCATTAACGTTCTCTCGCCACTTCTCGTTCCAAGCCCTTGGAGTCCATACTCACCCATCCTTTGTATTTCTCTACGTCTCTTCTCTATCTCTCTCCCATCATTCTCTCCGCCTCTCTTCGGCCCTTCTCTCTTCCACCTCTCTCCCCCTCTCTCCTCTCCCCATGTCCGCATTTTCTTCCTCTATCCACTCTCCCTTCCCGTCCCTTTCTCGCTCTCCCCACTTCTATTTCCCTCTTACTTTCTCTCTCTCATTCTCACTCACTCATTCGCTCTCTCTCGGCACTTCTCGTTCCAACCCCTTAGTATCCACACTCACCCATTCTTTGTCTTTTTCTGCGTCGCTTCTCTCCTTGTCTTCCTCTCTTCCATCATTCTCCTCCGCTCTCTTCTCCCCTTCTCTCTTCCCCTCTCTCCTCTTCCCCTGTCCGCTCTTTCTCCCTCTATTCTCTCTCCCCTCCCTTTCTCGCTTTCCCCTCTATCCTCTATTTCCCTCTTACTTCCTCTCTCTCTCTTATCACCCTCTCTCTTCATTCCGTTTCCCCTACCACCTCCTCGTCCCTCTCGCATGCCCTCTCATCCTCTCTGTCCTCGCGACTTCTCTCGTCTCGACACCTGTTTTCTGCCTCCTCCCTTCTCTTCCCACTATGATTTTATTTCCTCTAATTCCTCATCTTTCCCTACCTTCCCTTTCCCCTCTCTCTCTCTCTCTCTCTCTCTCTCGTCCTCTTCCCCATAATACTTCAGCAATGTCCGCATTTCGACTTCCTGTCCATTGTCCTTACCCTTCTGTTCTATGTCCTAGTTTTCACCCCTGCCCCCCCCCCTCTCGCACCCGTCATCCCATAACATTCCTCGCCTCTTCGCACCAGCTCCGTCTCTCCACCCTCGACTACACACGGACAATCTCCTGCGACTTCTACCACTCGACTGTATCCATTGTATTTTCCGCCTGATCTATCCATCGAAAATTTTTGAATTCCATCACAAGAAAAATCATTATATTCATGACTTCATTAGTGTTGGTAGATATATAGTTACAGGCAAAAGTTTACTGCAATGGCAATTCTTCAGTCCTTTTTTAATATCACACTATATTAGTATTAGTGAATATTTCCTTTACGCTTTACTACCTCCTTCCTAAATTCTACGTAATTGTAAAAGAAAAGATGCAACTCTCAAAACTGACCTACAAATGTTTGTCAATTAACATTTCGACACAATACCGCAATATAAACTTAATATCTAAATCGAGGAAGACAACGTACGTATACATCGTGCACGTCGAGCCACCTGCCTAGGAAAACATGTCAATCATTGTTATGCGGGATTGAGTGCGGATGCTATGCCGTCAAATCCAAGCTGGGTTCTCATCCATTACAGCTGTTGACCGATCGTACTTTGCCGTCAATAAAAGTCCAGGGTAAAAAAGAAGAATCCGGTACGATCGGGAATGCGTAGAAAGACATGCCGCCGTGGGCTTAAGCAACTAATGGGCCGAAACGAGCCACCGGCGCGGCACCAAATGAAGATGTCTTCCCCTCGACCACAGGCTGTCCGCCCCCGCCCCTAGCCCCGCCCCCGCCCCCGCCCCGCTCCCGGCGGTCTCTCGGCCACCGCCTTCACGCAACAGGCCGATCGTGTAAAGCCATGCCTTGTGCGGCGTTTGATTAATCTTTTCCAAAATGAGATTTTTCCAGAGAAGAGATTTATTACCTGCCTTTATGAGAACAATTAATGGAGTGTAGAAGCTATACATCTTGTCCGGCGTCAAAGACACCACAAGAAACAGCGGCATGTGAAAGTTGCGGTGCGCCTCGTTGTCCATCAGAATGGGAAAATTATTTCCTTCCCCTGACAATCTATTACAGTGGGAGCGGGGGTCCATGTTTGAAGTCGTATTCTTTGGAAAGCGGAGAGAGCTTAATTGAAATCCGCAGGGACGTTGTAATTCATGTAATTTTGGAAAGGACAATAATTACTAAAAGAAAAAACCGGGGGTCAATATTTTCAGAACCGTCCTAAGAGCGGTCGACATCCACGTTTGTAGCGAATTTTCTGGTATTCGGGACGTGAATTTTGTTACCTGTTCGTCCTTGCCTGTTATTGAAAGCAACCATAAATTTGCAGAACTGACACACAAACACACCATTTGATGCACTAAAAAATTTTGCGACAAAATAAAAAAGAAAATTCCGTCGCAAGTTAACAGAATGCTGTTCAATATGACCATAATTACACTGTCAGAAATTACATTAAATTTAATGTACATTTAATGTACGACTATACATGAATTTTAATTAACCTTCTACATTAACGGGAGATTCATGTACATGTACATTAAATTTTATGTAGATTTAATATACAACTGTAAACTTAACTTACCTGTGTAAATTTAATTGTAGACATACATTAAATTTAATGTACACGTACATTAACGTTACTGTACGTGTTTATTAAATTCAATTTACGTACCTGAAAATTAATGCAGAAATTTCTGACAGTGTACGAGAAGTAAAATTGTGTTCTGTCCTATTTTCGTAGAAGTACTTCGTAATACCAACCCTACTCTGCCATAGTTGAATATTTCTGTTCTTTGCCGTTGATCGTACCGAAATGAATTTTTTGTCCCCTTGACCTTTCACGTCCGTCTATAAAAGTCACCTTAGAGAACTAAAAGCATCGTTATTGAAGTCATCGCCAGTACTAGAGCAGAGCGATGTGTTCGATGAGTAGAAAGCAGTGACTAATGTGAACTCCTCTCGCACACAATTTGAAACTCAGCCGACTCGTTTCATGTGTTCCGTGTTGCCTGTCTAATATATGGGAAAAGAACAAATAAAACGGGAGCGACGGCGGCGGCCCCATCTATGCCGGAGAAGGCCGTGTGACAGTGCTCCATTTAGAACGGCGCTGTTCATTAATCAGCAAACGCGATGCTCCTGTTGCCTCGCGACCTTCCCGCGAGTGTGCGTTGAGAAATGGTCCTCGGATGCATCTCCATATACCGGTTTTCTGGTTCGGAGTATGAATCGACCGCGCATGGAGAACTCAACTTATTACATTGAAAATAATGGAACTCGTTTCTCGTATGTGGTAATGACACCGAAAAATAACGAGATCAAAAAAGACCTATAAAAGTATTAAAAATAAGATTTTAAGTGTGTCGTTAGTCAATATTCGACTGTTCTCAATACTGAAATGTAAGTAATTTGTAAATAGTATGTGCCTTGTAATTAATACATACAATTCCTTAAGTGGTTTTAAGAGTTGTATAGTCAGCATCCTGTAAATATCGCCATGAAATAATTGATTGAGGCCCGTAAATTGAAAAGAATTGGCCAATTGTAACACACTGCTGACAGAAAGGAATAATAATAATAATAATAATAATAATAATAATAATAATAATAATAATAATAATAATAATAATAATAATAATAATAATAATAATAATAATAATAATAAAGAAAGTTGTTTGCTTTAAGTATCTCTGAGAAATACGAGCGCTTACTATACTCTTCCATAGAAAGGCATAATTAATGAAAATATGTAATATGAACATACTGCTAATATCACATTATATCAACTACTATAAAATACAAAATATCTACTACTTGGTTCAAGGATGAAATTGAATGTATAGAATTCTGTAAAAATGTAGTACGATTATTTCTGGCACAAATCAAATTGAAGAATATTTCTCGACTACGTGAAGCATACCATCAAAGTTCGTAGTTGCAATGACTTCTCTAAGTAATCACAATTCCTTAAATCCAGTGTTCCTTTTCAATAATTTGTGTTTGTAAACTACCTGAAGAAAATAGCTGTGAAACTTTGAAGTGTCCATCTTTGAAAGTCTCCCATTTACAAATTAACAGTTACAGTCGTAGGCACTTATTGAATAAAAAACATACAGTGTGAAAATAAATGTCCTGAAGTCTTCTCGAGAAGGCCTTCGGGTCGTTCAGTGCCATTCTTTCCTTCACATTTAATCTAATTGCTTCAAACTCGTTCTACCATGCGCTTCCTTTTTTCATTTAATTGCTTCAGTCTGTTTTAATTGGGTCCCTCTGTTCTCTTCGTGAAACATTTTAAGTAAAGTGTGTAATTTTATTAAATCTTCGCACAACTTGTACCTCAGACAGCTTGCATTGTCTGTCGAAAAAGAAGTTCAGAAATATCGATACTTAAGATTCAGAGCCTTCAAAATGGATATCTTTATGAAATTATTAAAGTTTTACGGGATTTTTTTTTTCACGCCCTACTTGTACTATATTTTCTTTAGAACTTTGCTTCGTCTTACTAATTATATTTTAAATTTAATATTCAATATTGTGGTTTAACTCAGAGAGAAGAAATTTATCTGGAATGAATGTCAATAATAATCCAATAAAGCGATCACAATGACTTTTATTTTTGGTTTAGTTGGGTAACGTAACCATAGTGGTTTAAGTAATATTGTGAGACAACGGGATGCAAAAAGTGTTGGTTATACGCGAGACACTACAGGGGGAATTGTTGGTTATACGCGAGAACTGACAAAAGAAGAGACATAGGCGTTTCTATGTAACGCGTAACTATTGATAAATTGTCCTTCTGGATGAAGGTAAAAAACTTTGTAACGAATCTGTACAATACAACACAATACATAAGTTGAACAAAATATTAAAGTTGAAAAAAAATTAAATTAATAAAAAAATTGTTATCCCTCGCATGTCGACTTTTTACTTTAGAAACTAGTGACAACAAAAAGTACATGATAAATAAGTTAACATTATAATATAATATAATAAGAAATTGTTTAATAATAAGAAAATTTAACACTTTATTTCAAAGAGCGTGTATTCAAAATAGTTCAAGCAAGGATAGTGTATACCAACCTACTCGCTATAAAACACTAGGTTCTATAAATGTATTTGATGTATAAAATTTTATTTTCTTTGACAAATTACGAGGTTTGGGAATTAAATAAATTATTAGCTTCCGTGAAAATTTCATAAGCAAGTAAGGATCTGGAAATAAGAAAGTGAACTAATGTGCCTTTCCTGTGACCTCCATGTCGGGACCACAAGTCTCACAACGCATTCAAGAACAAGAAACAATAAAGGAGAACATGTGTAGTAAAGAAAAAGTCGGTCAAAGCCAAGGAGCAAGTGTCAGCTTCGTCCAGGCGCAATCAATAACTTTATTAGTCTCCCAGAGAACAATGCCAGCGCCCGCAACAGATGTCGTCATAACTTGTTCCCAACTAGGAAAAACAAGCGACGACGGTCGCCCACGAGCAAGTTAGGCGGACGGGCGGGCGAGTGGGCTTATGGGTGGGCGTTGAGGCGAGGCGAGGCGAAATTGGGAGGGCAGGGAGGGTGGTCTGAGGCTCACAGCGGCGCCGGCGGCAGGCGGGCAGACATGTGGGTGGGCGCGAGGGACGAAATTGGGCGGCGACTGCGGGTGGATGAGAGCCCGAAGCGATAGTCAAGCGTGCGAGAGGGGAGAGGCGACGTTCGGGCGGGCGGACGAGCGAGTCTGCTGGAGGGCGAGCTGGGAGAGCGACGCAGCGAGGGAGAGGGTGAACCGACGTTCGAGCGTGCGAGTGAGAACGTTGGCTGGACGAGCGGGCGAGCGAGTGAAACAGCAAGCTTGCGAGTGGACGGGTGGGTGAGTGAATGGGTCGACGTTCGTGCGAGCAGGCAGGCGAGAGACAGCAGATAGGCGGGCGAGCAAGAAGGAGACAAGCCAGCGAACGGGCGTGCCAGTGGATGGGCGAGGGGCGTGTCGGTGAACGAACAGATGTAAGAACGTGTTGCTGGTGGACGGGCGATCGGGTGGACGGGCGATCGGGTGGACGTGCGAGTCTGCTGGAGGGCGAGCTGGGAGAGCGACGCAGCGAGGGAGAGGGTGAGCCAACGTTCTAGCGTGCGAGTGAGGACGTTGGCTGCGCGTTCAGGAGGGCGGGGGAGCGAGTGAAACAGCAAGCTTGCGAGTGGGTGAGGGAATGGGTCGACGTTCGAGCTAACAGGCAGACGAGAGGGAAAGAGGGCAGACGGGCGAGCGAGGAGGGGATAAACCAGAGAACAGTCGTGCGAGTAGATGGGCGAGGGGCGTGTCGGTGAACGAACGAACAGATGTAAGGATGTGTTGCTGGTGAACGGGCGATCGAGTGGTCGGGCGATCGGGTGGACGGGCGATCGGGTGAACGGGCGATCGGGTGGACGGACGATCGGGTGGATGGGCGATCGGGTGGACGGGCGATCGGGTGGACGGGCGATCGGGTGGACGGGCGTTCGTGTGGACGGGCGATCGGGTGGACGGGCGATCGGGTGGACGGGCGATCGGGTGGACGGGCGATCGGGTGGACGGGCGATCGGGTGGACGTGCGATCGGGTGGACGGGCGATCGGGTGGACGGGCGATCGGGTGGACGGGCGATCGGGTGGACGGGCAATCGGGTGGACTGGCGATCGGGTAGTCGGGCGATCGCGTGGACGGGCGATCGGGTGGACGGGCAATCGGGTGGACGGGCAATCGGGTGGACGGGCAATCGGTGGACGGGCAATCGGGTGGACGGGTGGACGGGCAATCGGGTGGACTGGCAATCGGAGTGGACGGGCAATCAGGTAGGCAATCAGGTGGACGCAATCGGGTGGACGGGCAATCGGGTAGACGGGCGGGGCAATCAGGTGGACGGGCAATCGGGTGGACGAATCGGGTGGACTGGCGATCGGGTAGTCAGGCGATCGCGTGGACGGGCGATCGACGTCAGGTGGACGGGCGATGGGGCGATCAGGTGGACGAGCGGTGGACGGGCGATCGGGTGGACGGGCAATCGGGTGGACTGGCGATCGGGTGGACGGGCGATCGGGTGGACGGGCGATCGGGTGGACGCGCGATCTTGTGGACGGGTGATCGGGTAGACGGGCAATCGGGTGGACGGACAATCGGGTGGACGCACGATCAAGTAGACGCGCGATGGGGTGAATCGGCGTACGGGTGAACGGGCAAACAGATGGACGGGTGAAAAGGCAGGTGGGTGAATGATCGGGCGCAGAACGCGTGCGCGAGTGGGCGAGTGTGCAAATGGGTGAGACCCCGCGCGGGTGAGTGTTCGGAAGGCCGGGACAGAGGAAGTACGACAGGCGTGCGACTACACGCGGCGAGCGAGCGGGCGAGCGGGCGGGCGAGCGCTCCGAAAGTCGGCGGAGTGCCTCGGGTGGGATATTGCCGCGGGGGCGGGCGCGGCGCTCGTCGCCGTCGTGGCCGGGCTGTAATTGGTCGTGAACCCGCGCCGGCCGCGCTGCGAGGGCGGCGCGACGGCGCCCAGGAATTCCCGGCGAGTGGGCGGACGCTCCGGCCGGAAATTGGACGCAACGTGGGACTGCGCGCTAATGCACGCAATTAGCGAAAACAGCGTCGACGTAAGGCCGCGCTGCCTGGAGAACGCTGGTCGTTGCGTGGCTGGATTGTTTAGGACGTTTGTTTCTGTTGATTGCTGTTTCTTTCAGGAATAGTATTACTGTTTTGTAACTTCCAAATCAAAAATTTGAAGAGTATCAGGTCTGAAACATATTTCGTGAGTTTCTGACTTGATGGTAAAAGAAATAAAATAATATTCATATGTGCACAATATGCATTTAAAATAAATGACAGATTTCTTTGTAACGCCGTCCACTTTCTCGGTAACAGTTAATCCTTAAAATATTACTATACTTGATATGGTCCAGACCGAAATGTAGAAAAATTACATGGGAGTAAAAAAAACACCAATAATAATGAAATTAAAACGAAAACATATGCAATACAACAATACTCGGAGAGTACAACGGGAATCTCAAAGTTGAAAGATAATTTTCCTACAAAATATTGCAGGATTCGTTTCAAAAATATAGAAAAAAGCTAGGTCGCAGTAAACTGCGAATAAATAGGGCAGAGAGCGCAGCATTCTTATTATTTTATATTATATTATTATATTACTATACTTATTATATACTATATATATATATATATATATATATATATATATATATATATATATTATATTACTATACTTGATATGGTCCAGACCGCAATGTAGAAAAATTATAGGGGAGTAACGAACAGCAATAACAATGAAATTAAAACGAAAAATGTGCAATTCAACAATACTCGAAGAGTAGAATACATATACCTCAGTTAAAAAATATTTTCCCACAAAATAGTACAGGAATCCTTACAAAAAGATAGAGGGGAAAAAGCTATGTCGAAGTAAATTACGAATAAATAGGGCAGAGAGGGGTCTGCGCCAGCAGCAGCATGCGGCGGAAAAGGCAGAGCGGAGCGGAGCACGGCGGAGCGGAGGCGGGTAAAGTGGCGAGGCGAGGCGAGGCACGGCACGGGGAGCGCCTTCATCTGCGGGGCCTCGCTGCGACGGCGCGCGTGCCGTAAAGCCTGCTTAGCCCGGAGTGCGCGTCGGCGCCGCGGCCGAGGCGAACGGCCGCTGCGGACGCCCGCCGTGGGACGCGACGAGCTCGCCCGCCACGCCCCCCTCGGCTGCCCCGCTCGCCCTCGAGCACCCGCGCGATGCGGTCCGTAGCCCTGATCGTATCACCCGCTCTTTGTTCGTTTTCCGCTCTCCGGTGGCCCTGGAGAGGCGGGAAATGATTCAATTTTTGGGGGGGAGAGTATTTTTGGCTGCACCCGATTAGGCTTTTGCAGCGGTGGTCAGGGCCTAACTTAATCAAACTACTTAAAACGAACTTAAAATTAATACGTTTTGCCGCTTTCGGTGTTGTAGTTTTTATAACAAAAAATCTGCGTATGATTGATGTAAAGCTCACCAGCTCACCTGATGTGACCACCCCTACCAGTTTGCGGATACGATCACCTCGTTCTGATGACACGGCTCATCATACTGCAGCAGCACCCAGTCTATCTGATCGTATCAGTCATGTGTGGTTCATGCTTTATGAACCATCCGTGTCATCCTAAATATTTTTCCACGCCCATCAGCCAGCCGCGTATCGCCCAGCCCGAACACCTGGCCCCGACAATCAGCCCTGTCAACTAGTCCCGTTCCGTTAACTAGTCCCGTCACCTAGTTCCGTCACCTATTCCCGTCATCTATTCCCGTCACCTAGTCCCGTCACCTAGTCCCGTCACCTAGTCCCGTCACCTAGTCCCATCACCTAGTCCGATCACCTAGATCACCTAGTCCGATCACCTAGTCCGATCACCTAGTCCGATCACCTAGTCCGATCACCTAGTCCGATCACCTAGTCGATCACCTAGTCCGATCACCCGATCACCTAGTCCGATCACCTAGTCCGATCACCTAGTCCGATCACCTAGTCCGATCACCTAGTCCGATCACCTAGTCCGATCACCTAGTCCGATCACCTAGTCCGATCACCTAGTCCGATCACCTAGTCCGATCACCTAGTCCGATCACCTAGTCCGATCACCTAGTCCCGTCACCTAGTCCCGTCACCTAGTCCCGTCACCTAGTCACGTCACCTAGTCACGTCACCTAGTCACGTCACCTAGTCCCGTCACCTAGTTCGATCACCTAGTTCGATCACCTAGTCCGATCACCTATTCCCTTCATCTATTCCCGTCACCTAGTCCCGTCACCTAGACTCATCAACTAGTCCCGTCCCCTAGTCTCCTTCGCCCAGCCCCTTCATCCAGACCCTTCCCCGATGCCCGTCATCCAGCCCATCGCCCAGCCCGTGTCCCGACCCAGTCCCTCACTCGACCCAGCCCGTCACCCGACACAGCCCGTCACCCGACCCAGCCCGTCACCCGTCCCAGCCCGTCACCCGACCCAGCCCGTCACCCGACCCAGCCCGTCACCCGACCCAGCCCGTCACCCGACCGTGAAGCGTTCGATTATAACTTAGCTGCAATTCAAAACGCTATAATAGTACTGTATATATCCATAGTAGTAATAGTAGATGTAATACATCCATAGTAGTATATTAATTCATCTTTCATCCACAATTTTATGCCTGGGCTCTAGTTCTATATCCCTCGCTATTTCCGCTCTCCGTATGTCTTTCCTTCCCTCCGTTCATAGTCGTGTCTCTCTCACCGTCCGTCCTCGTCGCCCATTCCCGCCTGCATCCTCCTCGAAGTGTACGCCCCCAACGTTTCACCGCAGAGGACACCCGTTGACCTACATTTCGGGCTCCGGAGTGCGGATGGAATTAGGTAGTCATGCGCAGGGTTACAAAATACGTGAATACGGTCACGTCGCTTGCGAGGGCTGTGCCTTCAACGCTCGTGGCATGGACTTCGCTCTTGGCATTCGTCCAGTCTTATTTACGCTTACAAGTAATTTCAGTCCAACGATCTAGAACGTGACGGTAAATGAACTCGATAAAGTCATTTTGGGAAATGTTTTAAAATAATAACAGTCAAATGAATTTTAATGGTTCCGTGAATTCGGCAATTAATTTTTGGATTAATGAGGTTTTATATAGTTAAGCTATATTAACATTCATGAAAACATGGAAAAAAAGCAGTGTTACTTTTCAAATGTACACAATGCAGTAATTTGTATAATAGCCTTATATACATTGAGAAATGTGTGATTCGTATTTAATTAAAATTCATCTTCTCCCCACGTTGTGGACTTATTTGTAAGTAAACATGGATACGTTATTGATTTTTTGATCAATGGGTCATGATCTGGATTCTGGAACGATTTAACAAACTAAAGAAAAAAAGACTGTGTATGCTATTAATATAATAAGTCAACCATGTTTGTTTTTATAATACGAAAGGAAAGTTCTATATTTTTAATTGCAAACATTTTTATCTCAGATTATACTCCAATCAGTCATCCAAAATCTATACAGAAATAATAGTAATAATTATATGGAAATTATAACCACACAAGCAGTTGCTCAATAAACAATGTATCTCTAAATTATTTTCAACAAAAATGAATGTTCGTTGCCCTACCTTTCCATGCATGGCTTGCTTAAAAAATTAAGAAGCATCTTTCTTTTAAATTTCAGAATTAGTTTAATGCTATATTTACAACCATTCACATTATTTGATTTTCCTACTTCCTGTAAGTTATATAGCATTGTTACTTTCCTTTATTTGAGTGGCGTCTGCACTTTTGGCGTTGTGATTGCACGGTCCACAAGTTCACCAGAAACTCTTACGTTTCAAAATAAATTTACGAAACACTTTTCCTTACTCTTCAATAATTTAATGAGCACTGTATCTGCCCCCGTACGGAACTGAATACTTCCACCACCTTTTAAAGTAACTTTTTTTTTTA
The DNA here is from genome assembly GCA_011170035.1 of Teleogryllus occipitalis. Lineage (NCBI taxonomy): Eukaryota > Metazoa > Arthropoda > Insecta > Orthoptera > Gryllidae > Teleogryllus > Teleogryllus occipitalis. The sequence continues at coordinate 220,028 of BLKR01000854.1, read as the reverse complement.
TCTTGAGTTCATGCTACACGCGTCTGATTACTTCGCCAGCTCTGCTTCTTCCTTTTTTAAAATTCTTTTCACCAAACCTCCATCTTCCCCCATTATTTACACTTCTGATCCTTTTGATTGGTCAATTTCCATCGCGCCGCTTTCGTCTGTCCCTAAACATCAGCTAAACAACTTACTTTAATACAAATTACTTACTTTAATACAAAATCTTGCTTGCGCCGGAACGGAACATCGTCTTTTGTTACATATTCTTTCTTAAGCCTAATTTTTATTGACCAGCTGTCCAACAACCGAGATATTACGTTGTTTGTTTTTTCAATATATTTTGCACTAAATAAATGTTATTTTTTCCTTCTATGTTTATATTCAAAATACTGTTTAGATTTTTGCGCCAATTTACGGTGAGGATTTGTGTCCACTTCGTCCGTGTTTTGTAAATTTCATGTAAAAAATACTCCTGAGGTATAGTATACCACAATTTACAGGTGTCCTTATTCCTTCGTAAAAGCTTGTAATATTTCTCTGTTGAAAAACAAATAAACACTTGTATAAACATATGACATAAACTTAAAAGTTTTCACAGAATAAAAAGTTGAATGTTAAAAATTCAAATGCTTTCATAGACTGAATTTAACTAAGAATGGTTCAACAGCACATACTTTCTCCCATTATTTCTAAGTGTTGCAATTTTTCAAATTTTAGAGTTCAACGAAAATAAGACTTTCGTTATCGTTTTACGCGTTCGTCGTCTTATCCACGGAAAAGTAATGAAAAATTTGAAGCAGTTTTTGAGAACATTTCTTTTAATTGCATTAACTTCAAACAAAAAACTAAAACACCTTTTTTACCGTTCTTTGATACATACGAGGAGAAAAGTTAAGGAAAAAATTGGAACAGTTTATGAAAAAATATTGTATAAAACTTACGTATTTTTAACACGAAATTACGTAAAAACTACTCATTTCTCACACAATTGTTCATGACCTTGTTTCCCAATCGACTGTTCATTGGGCTGCAAAATTCTGTGATAAGGTGCAAGAAATCGTAAAGGAAGATCAGTCCATTGACTGGAAAGATTTGCTCATTTTTTCAAGATGTAACTGCATGGAAACAATGGGGAATATACACGTATATAGTTGAAACATTCTCTACTTTATTTGATGTGTTTTTTCATACACATACTACGAGCTTTTACGAACGTATAGGCACATCTGAATATTGTATTCTTCTTGGTTTCCAAAAAATATTCTTATTTTCCAATCATCTGTATTTTTAATGAATTAGATAATTTACATATCTCGATTAGTTTTTTGATAAGATTGTTCCTTCCAGATCGTGACTTTTTCGTGTTCCTCTTTCACTTCGTTGATTCAATGATTTTTTAAAGAGCCATCTTCTTCCATTCGTTGACCATCACTGAACCAAGTAAGTTGCCTCTTTTTAAGTTCTTCTATAATGTTATGGTGCAGATCCGTGATCTCCTTAAATGTTAATTTCTAATTATTTACTTTCTAAATATTCTTACTGCTCTTCTGAGGAACTTAGAAAGTTTTATTCTTGCTTTCTTTTTCTTCCCTGAAAATGTACATATTTCTACACCATACAAAGCAAAGCTTTTTATAAAACAATTATTTATTACATTTCGTGCATTTAATTATGTTAGGATATCACATCAAAAGCGAGCGAAGTGGTTCAAGGGGTAGCGAGGTGACTTCGTATTCGGGAGGCTCCGCTTCAATTCCCGTGCCGGCCATCCTGGCTGGGGTTTTCGTGGTCCCGCTCGGTCGTCCAGACGAATTTGTTATCCAAGCAATGGTCTTGCTGAAAGGCCATGACCGCAAAACCAGCGTTGCTAGTCTCATTCGTTAACTATGTGAAGACACGAAAGTTAAGCGAATTCAAGAAACTTAAGAAGTTCTTGGTTGGGTGACCGACTAGGAACCCCGGGATCTAACGGCACGGAGGCTAATTGCCCTTAACGGGACTTATGGCTAAATACAAATACAAACACAAACACAAATCATAGCAGGATGTTCGGTGCTTCTAAACTTTTTTTGTACCTTTATAATTTTTTAAAAATATATTGCTCGACTTCATCGACAGTCGGGTATATTTTTGTGTAAGAGTAAACGAGACTATTTTAGTGGCTTATTGGTTCGGGAACAAAATATGCTACATAATTGACTGCACGCCTGTGACACAAAACCATTCCCGCCAGCCATTCACGCTGAACGGGAAAGCCCCTCGATTTGTCCCGTGTACAATGGCCCTTCCAATTCCACGGATTCCATCAAAGAAACGGGCGCTAACAGACAGCCTTTTGTCTCCTGCCCCATCTCCGCTCGGCACATCCGACCTGCTGGTAATTCAGACCCCAGAGGCTATTTGGGTTCTATGCTATCACTGATTCGCTCCTGTCTGTTTCAGGCAGCGGTGCTATATACGGAATCTGAAATTGACTGTAATGTTTCCCACTGCCAGCCAATCAATCAATTAACGCGGATAGTGGTAAACCCCCACGCCCCACCCGTCATGTGGGATGGCGTGTATTGCAGGGTAGCAGAGATCGATGGCACACAGGCGTGCCGTGCAAATTACACACGTGTTTCTTTTTTGCTTTTCACTTCCACCCGTTTTTACTTTTACACCTCCACTAAATCATTTCGTTTTTATAAGTTTTTGAAACTGCATTATGTAAACCTTGTTTTTTATCCTTTCTCGTGTTATATTTTTCTGGCTTCGATTGCTGCTATTCTAATTTCCTTTTATAGCTACGAACAAAACGTAGTTTCGCGTATTGTTCTTGCCAATAACTTGTAAAATATTTTTTATTCCTTCTTTTCTACTAGAAATTCCAATGACTCGCGCTTTTCAGTATTCATAAAACTATCCGGTTGTTGCTCTCTCCATGTTTACGGCGATGTGTCCTATGCCCTTTATTCTGTTTGTTGGTAATCTAACAATTTACGACTTAATTCGTTCTGGTTTATACCAGTAACATCATATTTTTTCTTATGAGCATACAGATCAGAAAACGATCGCGATGTATTCTGCGCTTGAGGACTTCAGATTATTTAAAATGAAAATTATATAGCTTCTGAAGATATTGTAATATCAGGTAGAAATATTAGCGTATTTCCATAAACATACTTTTTGAAAAAGTCTTGAAAGAAATTTGTTTTTTCCATGATACATAAACATATTTTCCTCAATAAGAGAACTACATTCAAATTAATCACAATTTACTTTTAACAATCTTCTGGGAAAGAAACTTTTTCCGTGAATTTTAAGTAATGTCGTATAGAACAGAACAGACAACATTTCATAGATTTAGTACGTATTGATTTTTCTGTAAATATATTGAAGCAGTGAATCAGCAGTATCATAATTGAAAAAACTCATTTAATTTATCTTAATACTTTTGTTTCAAATATGAAAAGTACCACATTAATTTAGGAGACAATCTCCCTTTATGCATATTGTTGTATTCAACAAGTCGTTATAAAAATGTTCAATTATGTATTTGCCGGAACATTTTTCTATTATTCGGGTAAAGTATCTTATTTTAAAAAGACTTTCATAGGCATGGCTAGATATACTATGAAAAAGTAATGTTTTTATCTCTAATGAAACATTTAATGTCAAGAAATATTACAAGTGCAACGGTCTAAATAATGTTTGACGTCATTCTCCTAAAAGAATTTGTGGAACGCTTAAAAATCATATGTTACGTTAATTATAAGATAAAGATGCAGCCTCTTGTATGGTACGAGTCGCAGAATACAATGGACCATAAATAGCCAAGGAACGTTAATTTTTACGAGAAATAGTCGTTATGCCCTCCACTGTTCACTAGGGGCGGGCAGCGCCTCCGAGCGAAAACCTCCTCTAGTCGGCTTATTTGATTTCCTCCTGACACAGACCTCTAGTCTTTGAGGATGTAAAACCACATACCAAGGAAATTGAATATTGCAGTTAATGACTACATCATTTTCTCTAATGTTCTTTTAGGCAATAACAAATAATAAATATGTAATACGCGCGATACATTCTATACTTTCTATCTTTCCTTACGTGTAACAACGAAATTAACATATAAAACTGTTTACTAATAAAAAAACTGGCATAAAGAGTCGTTATATTTCTGGAGCGTACGTTTGTTATTTTTCTAATATGCTTCAACTTTTGTTTAATCAGTCATTAACATTAAACATTGACGTACAAGCTCTGCGTTACATTACGTCAGATAATTGATTAATCAGAGAACTACTCTTATAAAGGCCTTCTTTTAAAATACATAGTTTTTAAGGCAGATCAGCTGTATCGCTCATGGAGTCGCTCACAAATCCACCAGCACATTTTCATCAAAAGGCTCTCGCTTTCCCAGAGGGAAACTTAGCGCTGAGTCCGGCGGTGCGGCACAAAGCAAATTAAAATGCCGCCCCACGAGCGGCCACGGCGACGAGCAGGCAACGCGTCCAGATAACATCTCCGCCTCCGGCTACAACGGGGAGGGGCCACCCGCCGGGGAGAATGAGCCGGCAACAATTTTTAGGGACAACCTTAAGTAATGGGTGTTTGGGTTTCGGAAAACAACCTCATTTGACGGCAGGGGGTGGCGCTGCGGGGGCGTGCCGGGCGGGCGAGCTGGCGAGCGAGCTGCGGAGCGCCGCGCCGACGGAGGGCTGGCGGTAAAATTGAGCTGTCACGGGGCGGTCGTAGTGGTGGGGAAGGTGGGGATGGGATGGTGGCGGTCGTTGGGACGCTGGCGGTGGCGACGGCGGAGGCGGTGGGGGCGGCAGTGGGGGTGGCGAAGGGAGCGACGGCGGAGGGCAGCGGAGGAGCGGTGGCGAGGGTGACGGGGACGCGGCAGGGACGGCGGCGGGGACGTGTCGGCAGGAGCGGGGTGACAGGGGCGGGACGGCAGGGGCGGGGCGACAAGGGCGGAGGCGGGGCGGCAGGGCGGGGCGGCAGGGGGGGGCGGCAGGGGTGGGGACGGCAGTGGGAACGGCGACAGGAGGAGCAGCGGGGCCGGTGTTGGAGGGGGCGGTAGAGGGCGGCAAAACGGGGGTGGAGCGGCGGCGGGGACGACGGGGGCGGGGCGGCAGCGGGACGGCAGCGAGGACGGCAGCGGGGACGGCGACGGGAGGAGCAGCGGGGCCGGTGTCGGAGGGGGCGGCAGAGGGCGGCAAAACGGGAGTGGAGCGGCAGCGGGGACGACGAGGGGCGGAGCGGCAGGGGCGAGTCGGCGGGGACGGCGACGGGAGGAGCTGCGGAGCCGATGGCGGAGGGGGCGGCGGAACGGGGGTGGCTGCGGGGAAAGCGGCGGGGACGGCGGGGAGCGGGGCGGCAGGTTTGGGGTGGCAGGGGCAGGGGCGGCAGCGGGGACGGCGACGGGTAGAACGGTGGCGAGGGGCGTGGGCGGCGTGGAGGGGAGCGGGGGCGGGGGAGGGGAGCGAAGGCGACGTCAGCGACTAGGCGTTGAGAGCCCGGAGAGGCCCACCCCTCCTCCGTCCGTATAATTGCCGTCAAATGAGGCGGGGATGTGTCTGCCTCCGTGCTCAGACGTCCACTGTCCGCGCAACCGTGGTTTCCACGGACCCTTTCGTCGCCAGCGACAAAGGCTGCCTGCGATGTAAAGCGAGAAGGAATGTTTTTTGGTTTGTTTTTTTTTTGAAGGCGACAATGACTGGCGTGTAAAATGCGCGCTGCATAGTCTTTTAAACTGTAACCTGTCGTTTGTTGGTTTATTGGTTTGCTGAGCAATTTCTCGTCTTTATTATCGTCAAGGTCTCCATTAAACTACGAGCTTGTGTGCGAGATTCGTCTTAGAAGAGGTTTCTCGTTTTACTAGCCTTTAAAGTACAATTTTCAACGCAATTTTTATGCTTCATTTTCCGCAGAACTGTTATCATTAACGATTTCATTACAGTAATAATAGGACGTATAAATTACAAGCACAACGTCATAACAGGTGGCAATAAACAGGCCAATGAAGGAACTTCCAAGAAGGCGCTCCTCCTTCAAGAAATGAAAATTTCATTTCGGAGTTAATGGTCAAATTAATGACCTGAATGTTGCCACTTGTATGATGCTCGAGAGCATTGCCCTACATAATGCGTATCTTCCCAATATTTTCAAATTTCTCCAAACAACTAAATTAATATAATTTTAATTACTTATAGTTTTAATTATTTGATTAGAATTAAAATATAAAGAGTCAAGAGAAGTGAACACGGAGAAAATACTAGATAGTTTTTTTTAATAAGGAGGCTATTCTGAAGATTCCTTAAATTGAAAGAGGTACTTGAAAACAAAAATGTAATTTACAGAGAATAATCAGCATTTTATTGAATGTGTTTGCCTTCTTAAATTTGTCAATATAGAAAGCATAGGATATTGCAGAGTAATAATATTCAATTTTTATCTACATGTCAGGATGAAACATTCAAAAAATGTGCCGTAAATGCATAAAAACATTTTTTTGAATGTGCACGTAATATTCATGTAGTCAAAACAACTAGTGCTCATCGGACAATTAAAGGTTAGGGACCAGAGATTACGGATGAGCAGAAAATACAGCTAATTACTTTTGGAGGAATTGCTGCTCTCGATGTTCCCTACATTAATTCAGAGTAAAAGCTGTCCCTATGGTCGAAAACCAGCGAAACCATATCTTAACGAATTTGTTTGGTCTGTAATCAGAGTAAAGGGATCGGTGTTGTTGTTTTTGTTGTTGTTGTTTTTAAGAATATCAGTTCCCTTCTGGCCGGAAAACGTCAAATGTGCAGCTCCCTCCAGCATCCCAGCCCCAGCCCCATCATCGCCTCACCACCACCGCCACCGCCACCACCACCATCGCCACCACCGCCACCGCCGCCACCACCGCCACCACCGCCACCACCGCCACCGCCACCACCGCCATTGCTACCACCGCCACCACCGCCACCACCGCCATCGCCACCGCCGCCACCACCGCCACCGCCACCGCCGCCACCGCCACCGCCACCACTACCACTGCCGCCGCCGTCGTCACCGCCGCCACCGTCGTAATCGGCACCGCCACCACCACCACCACCACCACCATCACCAACGCCACCTCCACTGCCGCCAACACCACCTCTACCAGCACCACCACCACCACCGCCGCCGCCACCACCGCCGCCACCACCACCGCCACCGCCACTGCCACCACCAACATCGCCATCGCCTACGCCGCCATTGCCGCCGCCATCGTCGCCACCACGGCCACCAACACCACCACCAACACTGCCATCGCCGCCGCCACCCCCGCGGCCATTGCCACCGCCACCGCCATCCCAACCGCCTTCGCCACCGCCACCCTCCGCCGCCGCCGCCTCCGCCCTCATCCTCGCCACCGAACCCACCACCACCCTTGCCATCGTTCATAGCCACCACCACCGCGATCGCCACCGCCACCCACCGCCGTCACCATCGCCACCGCCTTCCCCACGTGGCCGCCTCCATCACTCAAAAAAAAAAAAATCGCGGCGGAGGGAGCGACCCTGGCGTGTACACGGCGTGTATACACATTACGCCGGATTATCCGGTGCTGGGGTAGGTGAATGACGTCGCCTCGGGAACGAAGCTTTTAGCGAAATCGAACGCAATCCGGGAAGGCCTGTTTAAATGGATTATGCGGCGCGGTCGCCTGCCGCTACATGATGGATGACGGGCGAGACGCACGGTGAGTCAGCGCCCCGCCCCCTCACTCCCACTCCCACCCCCCACCCCACCCACTCCGCGCGGCTCGCCTCGCGTTTTTCACGCAGTTTCTTGCGAGTACATCCACGCGTTTCTTGCGGTTGCAACTGCTATGGCACGCTTTTATGTTGCCCGCAGTGCTCGCTATTTGTCTGGGTTTTCACCGCCCGTGTATTCTTGTTTTCCCTTTTTTGTTTATCATTCTGCTTTTTGTTCTTGTCCTTCTTCTTCTTCATCTTCTTCTTCTTCTTCTTCTTCTTTATTTACTTCTTTCCTAGTACCCAAACTTTATATGAAGCTTACAGCTACTCTGGATAAACGATTTTTGCAAAAATTTACGTACAGTATATTTTTCCACGAGTATTAAGCAAAGTTGGCAACACATTTTCTCTCGCTTTCACCGATAATTATTCGTCACTATATTTTTAATAATAAATCTCAATATTTGTACAAATAACGTGCAACACCGTTATTAAAAAATGACAAGGGATGACGGAAGTTCTAATCTAGCTTCTTTCTCATTGCCATTTGGCAGTAGAGCATTACTTGCCCACTAAATATGCAGAAAATAATTTTTTTTCTTGATATAATAAAAAATATAAATATGTGTAAACATCAATATTCATGGAATATATTATAGTGATACAAAGAATTAATTTTATTATTATTTATTTATCATTAAGAAGAAATAATTCTTAATATTAGAAAATTAAATCAATCAATTAATTAATTAATTTTTTTATATTCTTATTGAAACAGTTTTGGGAAGACAAAAAGGTTCACTATTCTAACTGGAATGAAGAGACGTTCTTGAAGACGAAAAGCATTAAAAATATGATTGTGCAGATGAGTCGCTAAAATAGAATGTAGATGAGTAATATCTCATACACTTCTCACCTGAGACTCATTAATTACTCGTATTTTAATTTTCATATCCTTGATTAAAAACGTGCCTGAAATACAGAATACACAGCCAGGTCTGGCGCAACGTAATATTGGAGAGAAAAGATGGTAACACCATATCATTTCATCTTTCATCAAAAGAGAATTTCTCTTCCAGAGAAGAAGAATCTTGGAAGAAGGAATTTTTTTTCTTGTGAAATACGTGTTGTATTATTGAAAATAGTCTTCATCAAGGTTTACCGGATGTAGTGTAACCGTCAAATTTACTGCGGATATCAGAATTTACAGAGACGTTTAAAAGTTTATCTCTTCCACAAACATTCTCCTTTCTGTCACGACCACCCGAAGGAATCTGAGGCGTTCCATGTCCACGAACGTAATAAAGCTCCGTTGAAACGAGACCCGTGATCCAACGCGAAGTTCCCCTAAACCTCCCCTTGCCGCCTCTCTCCCCTCCCCTCCCCTCCCCTCTCCACTCATCACCCCTCCCGCTACGAACAACCGCTTGGCTTCGCTCCCTTTCGGGGCGAGGGTGGACGCCTCGAAGACGCCAGGATTTTCCGTGGAATCTTCTCGGAAGCTCCAGGGACTGACGAGTGCTGGCGAGAAGGACTTTCGACCAGTGCGATGTCAACTCGTCCCCTGGAGACAACCTGGGAACACTCGCTTGAACTTCTCGAGGTGTTGTGAGCGGAATAGAGGAAACGAAAGTTTGAAGGAAATCTGCAATTGAAGTAGTTGGGATTTTTTAAACAAATCTGTGGCAGTTTAAGGGGAAAGATTTGCCCCACTGGGTTTTGGGGAAAAATGAAATAAGTGCACTATTTCGTAAATTAGGATTGTGCATACCGATCAAGCAAACCTCTTCCATTTATGCCAGCACATAACATATCAATTCCATTCAATGAAACCCAAGAATTTTATGATATGACAAGGTTTTGAGATATAGGTAATTGGGAGGAAATTTCCACCCTTTATCCAAAGATCCCTGCAGAATTAGTCATCAAAACTGAATCGTTTGTCGTCCTCAGAATTTTCTCGAAGAAAATGCATATTTTTACAGGAATCTCTTGAATTCATTGCGCCTCGTGCTGATTAATTTATCCTTATTTATTTATTCAAAGAGTCTAGTTTACCATACTGTTAGATGACACTTTCTTGATATACGTGGGGGGAAAATATGTTTTCCTGAAGAATATTGGAAACAAATAGATAACTTGACTTCCTACACAGTCGTAATATTAAAATATTTGATTGAATTACTTTCAGCCTATTAATAATATCAAAAAATATTAATTTAGGAAAAAAGGCCCGCCAAGACTTTGTGAAGAAATTACACTAAATATAAGATACAACAATTAAAGAATACATATTGTATTGAACCTTGCATGAAACTAAAAATGAAATTTAAAAGCAATAAAAACAAAACGCAAATTTTCTATTTTCAAGTAATATATGGTCTTTAAATTGAAATTTAATGTAATAAATTTCCTTGAACACATTTTTGGTAAAAAATTGTTGCACATTTTCACATCTGCCTATAACCACCTCTAAAGATAGTTTGAGAGCTTCACAAAATAGCTAATATGCGGAAGACCTCCTGCTCCCCGGCAGACCGTAGGGGGTGAGAACTCAATTTAAAGATTGACGATTGACGCAAGTTTTCAAATCAACCCTCAACCGCCTCTGAAGTTGATATGGGGGCTTCTGTTACATATGTAGTGACTTATGTCCAGCAACAGTTCATGCTCCTATAGGCGCTGCGATCGTGGGTATTTTCACTATAATTTCAGCTGCCACTGCTTTCCACTTAGCCCATGTCGCGGTCCGTTCGCCTCACTCTTGAGGATTGTCAAATAAAGCACTTAAAGTTCCAACAACAAAAAAATACATTGTTCGGACTTTTTTTTTAATAGTTTTTATTTCCTTGTTCGACATTATTATGCCTTTCAAGGGTTTTTATGATACATAGTTACAATTTTGTGTAATTACATTTCATCATGCATGAACAATGGTAGAAGACTAATATTTACAATATAAACAATAACAACTAAGGATACCCAGGAAGGGTCCTTCAGAAAATTACATACAATATTTGAATTAAAAACATAAATATTTAATTCAGAAATGTTGGAACCTGCTTTACAGCTAATTAAGGAGGATGTAGTAGGTCTTTAGGATATCTTGATTTTATTCGTGGAAAAAGATTGGCTGAT